>JAGVVM010021135.1:0-20711 GCA_019149425.1 Psidium friedrichsthalianum | reverse complement strand
TTCGACGATGGAGGTCGGTAGTCTTCCCTAACGTCGCACTCAGCCAAGCTGATGCCACTGACCCACCACTCTCCCTCTTTCCCCTTGAGCCACTCGACTTCAAGCAAGGAGGTAGCGAAGCGAGTTCATTTTCGAAGTGATTTGAGCTCCATTTTCTTCATACTTTGATTCAAGGCAAGCAGATATCTATCCTTACCACTAGCTACCCATTTATCATTTGTTTTGGAGCGAATCCTTGACTTTTGGAAATGGGTATGCTGATGAGCGATTAGGCTTACATGGTGGGGAAGACGATGATGCATAATATATGACTTGAATGATCAACTCATATATTATGCATACCCAAGATCCTGAGAAACTCATATATTATGCATGCCCGAGATCTCGCGAGTGGTTTGACCATAAGGTTTGAAGAAAGTTCCATGAGCTTCGGTACTTGTTAATTTTGCTAGTTAAATTTCGCTATCTGGATATGGGTAGGTTCAATATAAAGTTGGATCGTTTTGTAAGTAGCCATGTCAATGCGGATTGCGATTGGGATTATATGCTTGTTCGATGGTGAGATTGGAGAAAAGTTTTAATGAAGTCTTGTGGCCTCTCATGTACGCCTTTCATAGCAATTTTCTTTGATACCCTATTTAGATTTAGGTCTTGATATGAGGGTTTTGGTGTCCCGAACTAGATCTCAATATAGATTTGAGGGTTCTTTACATGTATTTTATCTGTATTTTTTCAACATATTAATATTGGTGTCATGCTCGGCGATGGTGATGAGGGCATTGAATTTAGACGCTGACCGCAAGCCGTTGCAAATAGAGTGAGAGATATTGACGTATGCTTATCACTTAATCTAGTGATCGGCTGCCGAACATTTACGACAAATTTGCACTTGAGAGATGGAAGCGTGTGCTTAGCCGTAGACTGTGCTTTATCGTTTGCTTTCTGGCATTTACTTTGTTCTGAAGTTATCTGAAATTTGCTAGGCTTGAAATTTTTCTATATATCTATCGAATATTATTCTAATTAATCAATGAAATCTTTGTTTCGACCGGAAAAAAAACTACTAAAATTTTCATGGTTTTCCAAGGACAACTTCGTAGAACTCAAGCTTTTCAGTAGTCCCAGCTCAAGAGACATAATAGAAATTAAACACACGTGCGATGGGGAAACCAGAGGCTCTTTACTTTCAAGCATAATTACAAAAGTCCGTTAAGTAAGAGTAACAGCGTGTTTTACATGACGACACAATTCGAGTGAAATAAGGAATTGTGAATTTGTTACGCGGCTGTTTAACGACCGACCTCCTATCCATCAAGAATTATATAGACAAACGTAACGTAAAAGATGAAATGATGAGCTTGAGTCAACATAGTGCTAAAAACATGCGTGTCTCGCAGAAATTGTCATGGAAAACGTCGTCCCTAGGGCGAAAAGACCCGCGGATTACCGGTAGAGTTTGTCAAATTTATTTCTTTAAGGTGTAAAATGGACTTTGGTGTGGACTTTGGATATGCGAAAGAGCAGCTGTGGTCAATAGTTCAGCATTTACGGAGACAATGGTGAAATGGCAAATCTTTTTTTTCTCTATATGGAGGCTGGACTTGTAACACTTCGAATAGAATTTGACTGAAGAATGCCTTTGGCTTTGGGGCGTCTAAGTATCTTAAGATAATCAAAATTGGGTAATCTAATGTGCATTTGACTTTTTTGCCGTGATGCTTTTCTAAATTAGCGGGCAATAAACCATTCCAGATGTAGTCACTCGGATTTACCGGGAGTCCAAAGACTTATTTTCCATTATAGAACTGTGGATCACTGATTCGAGAGAATTAGATGCAATTGAAATTGATGGTTTGCCATTTTTTCGTTGATCATTATATGGTGACTATGGTCATCGATTAAATCCCTAAGATATTTCTTTGTTTCTAAATACGGAAATTCAATTTTATTATTATATAAACTTGTTTAATACTCCTGATGCAGGCGCTGAGAATTAGAGGTTTGCAATTGAAATTGATGGTTTGCAATTTTTCGTTGATCATATTATATGGTGACTATGGTCATAGTCGATTAAATTCCCTAAGATATTTATTTGTTCTAAATACGGCAATTCAATAATTTATTAGTTGTTTTGTTATGATATCATTACTTGCAGTTAAGTAATTACTATGTACTCACAAAGTTTAGATTTTATACTATCATCAAGGTATGATAAAATAAAGTCAAATAACGAATACGGTAGGTGAATCCTAAAGTCTTCATTAAATGCTTATTATCATATTGATAAAGGGAGTCAGCAACAAAGAAGGTTGTTTTTCTAAATAGGTTATTTCATGGGGGCAAATACCACAAAAAAAAAAACTCTAAGCTATATCCGCCGTCATACCAATAGTATCCCAAACTTTTGCTTATGTCACCAAATATCCCAAACTTGTACCAATGCAACAAAATTACACTATATCTACCAACAAAAGTCATAAATTTTGGCCACTGCGACACCAGCACCCGAAACTTTTTTCTTTGTTCATGTCATCAATACCTGAAACTTGTACCAATGTGACAATAATTTTAGGATTTTCTTTGTCACATTGATATAAATTTGGGGATTTTGATAACATAAAAAAAAAGAGGTTAAGGTGTTTGTGTCACAGTGGCCTAGTTTACAATATTTTTTTTTACATGATAAAACGTTTGGTGTATTAGCATCAAAGTGGGTATAGTTTAGGAATTTTTGTGGTATTAACCTTTTTTCTTATTGGTTAGGAGATTAGAACTAATAAGTCTACGCACATTGCCTCTCTCTTCCAAACTATTCCTCTTGCTTTACCTCTTCCTTCAAATCGTGAATTTTATAATTAAAGAAGCAAGTCGATGGTTAAGGTTCATGTCCCATCTTCCTTTTGGTTCCTCTCTTGCGCCTATGCCCGATTTTTATTCTCTTGATGCTGGTCCATAAACATCATCGGCCAAATCCTCACATGATACATGTTTATAATGCCACAGAAAAGAGGGGCTAAAATAAGAAAGAAACAAAATAGAGATTTTCAGTCCAAATACGTAGCTTCAGTAAGAACCCCAGCCGCACCAGCCCAACGAAACAGGAGTTCTCCGGCCAAGTCAGAGAGTCGCGTTGGACGCGTCCCACCGTCTTTCAAGCGTCGCTGTCGCCTTTTGGAATTGGATCCTAACACATACTTTCCTTCATCTACTACTTCCAATTGTTATTGCCCTTATTTTCGGCTTTCGTTTTCATTTGATAGAGAAAGGAAGGAAAAGGGCTTCTAGGCTTCTTTTTTCTTTTCTTTTTTTTTTATTTTTTGGGGTCAAAAGGGCTTCTAGACCGTAGTACCTGAAAAGTGGGTCCAATCCTTTGTCAAATTACCCTACAGATGGGTCATTCATTTCTGCCGTGCCGTACCCTTCCTTGTCGAAATAACTCCATCTCGACCTTAATTAATGAAAAAGAAAAAAAAAGGATATATTCACAGAAGTGCAATTAAGTCCTAAAACTTGCAAAAAGTACAATCGAGTTCTAAAACTTATTAAACTGATGCAATCGGATCCTCTGTTAACTCTGTCTAATTTGGCTAACGAAAAATGCCGATGTGGTTAAAACGACATTGTTTTGGTCAAAATCTAGTTTTTAATATAGCTTTTATTTAAATTAATTTTAAAAATAAGGTAAATTTAAAACAAAACAAACAGTGAAGCAGAAGCAGAACCATCGGCCCGATCCGGGTGAGGGTGGTGCTCCTCGGCTAAAGCTGGGCAAGGCTCGGCTACTCTCGCTCAATCTGGGTGAGGTCAGCGACCTCGCCAACCATTTCCCCACCATCTCTGGCCCTTCCTAGCGGTAGCAACGTGGCAGCGACAGAGCCCTTAGTGCTAGTTTTGCTTTTGTTTCCCTTCCATTTTTTTTCACCTTTTTTAAAATTAATTTAAATAAAAAAATTATATTAAAAATCAATTTGGATCAAAACGATATCATTTTAGCTACATCATTGCCACATAGGAGAGAGTGATATTAAAAAAATCCACATCACCATTTTTCGTAAGCCAAATTGGACGGAATCAATGGAAGGTTTTGATTACATCAATTTGACTAGTTTTAAGACATGATTGCACTTTTTGCAAGTTTTAAAACTCAATTGCACTTTCGTAATAAGTTTTAGGACTTTTAGTGAACATATCAAAAGAACGATGCAAAAACATACACACCGTATCAAATGTCCTTTCTTTATATGAGTTGGGTCATGCTCGCAAATTGGAGATCCTAATTAGTGGTTCAGATACTGGCTATTGGGATGCCATATAGGTGGAATTTGGTCTCACCTCGCAACTATTCTGCAAATTAAATCTAGGTTCCTATTAGTTAGGAATAGGGTGTTTTGTAGAAAATGTTGAGTTTGGTGCTCTATCCAAATCTATGTTCATCCCCATTGTTGATATCTCGTGTCCTAATTTTAGTGTGTTGACTTATAATCGCGTATTGCTAACAGAGATATCATCTACCAATCAATCGTTGTTTCGTTGAAATTTTGGAAAAAAATTCCACATGAGTCTCGTACCAATGATTGCATATGCTTATGAGGTCTTAGATGTTCAAAATTAAATAAAGCCCAAGATTATAACCATCACGCCATTTAAGAAGGAACAAGAAGCAAGTAGGCTTCGGTTATGGAAATCATGCGGATTAAGTTCCCAAGTCGTCCTTTATACTTGTGGTTTGTATACCATTTCATGCACGTGGGTAATGCGAGTAAATGCGATACAATTTTCAATCAAATGTGAAATCATGATATAGTTCTTAATTAGTGCATAAAATTTGACCAAAAAAAATTAGTGCATTTAATTATTGACAACATTAGAAGGGATAGTGACACAAATGATCCCTGAACTATAGTCCAACGTGTAATGTGGTCCTTGAATTTTTAATTTGTCCGGTATAATTCCAAAAACTGTAACCTAACATGCAATATGGTTCATGGACTTTTAATTTGTTCAATGTATTCCTTGAACTTTTTATACCTATTCAATGTAATCTCCAAACTATATGAAATGTTCAATGTCATTTTTTAAGACTAAGGACAACATTAACATTTTCATAGAATCTAAGGACTAAATTAAACATGTACATAAAGTTCATGGACCATATTGCACATTGAGCTAAAATTCAGATATTACATTGAATAAATTAAAAGTACATAGACTATATTAGACATTTCGCTAAAGTTGATGGACCACGTGTGTTATTTTCCCTCACGAGTATAACCTTATCGAAAGAAATTCTTACGTGCCGCACATTTTTTGGCTTACCTGTCTGACTTTTTCGTTGGGTGTCGACACACAAAGTTATTAGGGACTTACAATGAGCACCCCCAAACCCTAATTAAAACGCTAATCATTAACTAAATGAAGTAAGTCGCCCGATTTCGGTTTAAGTGCACCAGCCACGGCATGTCGAGGTTCGACGCCGCCCATTGCACAGGGCAAACGCATCCAACACACCAACTGATTGTCATCAAATTGGTTTCTCTTTCTTTCGGTCGCTGTAAAATGCTTTCCTCGCAAAACACAACGCAGCGCCGCCACAAAAAAAAAAAAAGTCGATAATTGGGAAGTTATTGCGAAAGATATGATGACGAGGACGACCACCCAGGAAGATGGGAAGTGGTAGGTTGGTCCGTTACGAGGGCAAAAGTACATCTCAAGTGCAAAACTTGTGTACGGCGTGCACTTTGGTGCCAAAACTTTCAAAACGTTCACTTTAGTGCCAAGTTCGAAGCAAATCGTGCATTTCAGTGCCAAGTTTCATCTGAAGCTACGTGGCTCGCCGGAAAGCCTACGTGGAGGACGACGTGGCTCGCCGGAGGCCAACTTAGCAATTTAAAGAGTAAACGACGTCGTTAAAGCTAAATCCATCTAAGCATAAACCCTAAATCCCCAAATTACAAACCCTAAATCCCCAAATTCAACACCAAATTTCAAACCCTAGCCCGAGTGATGGCGGCTTGCGAGTGATGGCGTACGAACGACGGCAGTGTGCAAGCGACGGCGGCGTAAGAGCGATGGCATGCGAGCAACGGTGGCGTGCGAGTGACGGCGGAGAACGAGCAACGGCGGCGAGCGAGCAAAGGCAGCGAGCGAGGGATAGCAGCAAGCAAGCAACGACGTGAGTGAGTAAATTGCGGCCAACGAGGGACGACGGTGAGAGCGACGACGAGGAGCAAGCAACGTTGGACCGGAGACCAACGACGGCGATCGAGCGACGTCGTTTTTCATTTCTACCTTGCACAAGCCACGTCGGACTTCCACCGTGGCAATTGCTTCTAAAAATTTGCCACATAAGATAATAAAACAAATTGAAAAATCCATGTAATTCATTTGGCCGGATTTTGGCCGGATTGGCACTGAAGTGTACGATTTTCTCCGAACTTGGCACTAAGTGAACGTTTTGAAAGTTTTGGCACCAAAGTGCACGCCGTACACAAGTTTTGGCACTTGGGGTGTACTTTTGCCCCGTTACGAGTGTCTTTCGGATGTACTCATTGGAAGTTGAAAATCCCAGTTTGTTCATGATCTCCTTCATCGAAGCACCGACCAATGCTTTAGCTCTCTTTTTATTTGTTTCATTCCATTTGAATCTAACTTTACCTTTGATCTCAACAATATATATGTTGGATGTACAAGTGGGCGTGTTCATAATGATCTAGCCCGATCAATTTGAGCTAGGTCTCTCTCGAATTACTTAATCTTTGAACATGTTGGTGCGTCCTTAAAATACATGCTCTTCATCTTATACGAAAGTTATAGGGTATTACAGTATCAGTACCATTGTCCAGAATTTTAAATCTATACGTATCTATTTGGTATAATTGTGGTTGTGTTGTGCGTAACTACCATTGATTGTTACTATGTTGCGTGTTATTTTCGAGGGCTCGGTCAAGTGGTTAAGAGTTTAGTTTTTGTGTGACAGGCTTCATTGTAATTATCGATGATCTTTAAAACTTTTAAAGGCATAGCTCCAATGCCGAATTCAAATCAAGGATACATTGGCTGGAGCTTTAACCAACATTGAATAGATTAACCAATGACATTAGGAGCGAATCATCCTTATGGTTATGCACTACATCCTCTATCTCACCTTGCCTTGTGTGGGCGAGGACTTACCAGCAACCCTCGCTCGGATTTGGGGCAAGGGTCACACCCTCCCCCATATCTAGGGCAAGGGTTGCAACCTCAGTCGGCCCTTCCTAGCAGCTGTGGCGGCGACCATTGGCGAGGGTGACTGAGTTTGGTTTCTTTAAAAAAAAATTAGTTTTTTATTTTTAATCTAATATAGTTAGTATTTAAAAAAATGTTTGAATATTTCTTGAAAAGAAAAAAATACAATAGAAATAAAATTGTATTAAAAATTATTTAAAAATTACCCACATCAGCGCATATCGGACGACCCCCGTCTACGTCAGCGATTTTAGGCCAAAATTGGCAAGATAGACCCAATTGACAAAACGTGAAAATATTTACGACTAATTGAAAAAATTAAATATTTAAAACTGAATTGGTAAGCGGCAGCACGTAGCTGAAATGGTTGACATCCACTAGCCGCAAAGAAGCAAAGACTTCTTAGGAAACGTGGGATGATGAACTGTACATGACCCTCTTGTGCTTAGACACATTGACCCATTCTGCGCAAGCAACTACTGCGGAACAAGTCTTAGGTTAGATAGTGAGGCAATTGTCTTCCCCATATTTGGATCGATGACTTGAGTTTTTCATGTGTGGAGTCACATTTGGAACGTGAAACTGACTTCAACGTAGGAGCCTACTCCCTCCACCCCATGCAAGAACAGTGCTGGTCGGTGTCATTTTTCTACATGAGCTCGATGTTTTTCTTAATCAAATTCCCCTAAAACACAATACGACCTATCACCATGTAGCCACTCAAGTGATTATGACTTCTGACTCTTTTGAATTGGATGTTCAAATCCACTTTCCATGGCAGTTTCAGAAGGAGGAGAGTCATAAAAGTTGCATGCTAATACACTTTATTGACCACTGGGGATTTATTCCATCTCAAAAGATTATCCCTTTCAAATGAAATATTCTCAAACTTTAATAGTCATACTAAGGCCGTTTTATTGACGTGGAGGCCTCACCTTATCTCCAAGGATTATCCATTTAAAGTCGGAAAATTTTTTGACGACACCAAACATTGCTATTCCAGTAGCTTCTTAATGCTCTTACTTCAACCAAAAAAAGAATCATGAAAGAAAAGAAAAAGGTTTCATGGTTCCCACATCATATCCAACATTGAAAATATTGATACTAATGCGATCACCTTTTATGAATTAAGGAAAATACTTCCTTAACAGTACTGTTAGGAATGATGCTATCTCAGCTGTAGATTCACATATCATTACCGCGTGTTCTGCATAAAGCACTCATTGATTGAGAGATCGTGTGGTCAAAAATTACTAATGATACTGTCAGACTATCAAGTTAACAGCTTGCATGAACCAATGACATGTGTCCTTCCATTGTAATTTTTTTCCCTAAGTAAGTAATCAAGTATATTTGACCTATGAACATTGTTAGAAAACTACTGTAACAACGAGCCTAAAAAAATTAAGACCCATGTATTAAATCCCAATTTTTTTTTCTTTTTTTGTGCAAATAAATACACGCAAGGGAGGGACGCGAAACATTGGACGTCAACCAAAGGAGAAGTGTCGCGTCAAGCTTTCAAAACCCGAAAGTTTCGCCAGAGGAAGAACTTGGATAACATGGGTATATACTATAGTCGTCTCCCAAGTATAACTAGTGAGATGTCCCACAAGAATGATGTGATTTTGAACGGTCTCTTCTTCTCTCGATCATCAATGAGGTCCAAGAATATAGGATGATCGCTATGATTACTCAGTGGAACAGAGGGAAGCTCGAGATCTTCATGGGACTTGGTCTGATCTCCATCGGACTTGGTCTATTTGCATTCTAGTGGTAATATTTTCATCGTGCCTTTTTAGCTGCGGCTAGGTTTGGGTGCTCATTCCACTGCCACGCACTTCTTCTTCTTCTTCTTCTTCTTTCTCATTTTTCTTTTTCCGTTTTCCGTCGAATCTACAGTGATTGACAGGAGTTATGTCCTTTCAATTTGCAATTCCAAGTGTGGAAAGAAACAGACGGGGGATCTTCTGAAAGTGCGGCTTCACATGCGGCGTCACTAGCATATGAAACTATGCCCACTAAGTATCTGACGAAAAAAGCGACGGGGATTCAGATGCATGACTCATGCTTACATCGTTGCACGAGGGCCTATTATATCTCTAGCTTTTCATAAATAAATGAGGTCCTATAGGTGTTGATGATGATTTTTTTTTTGGAAAGAAGAAATCCATTTATTAATTAAAATAATATTCGAGAGATACATAAAATGCTTTAAAGCTTTCAAATAACTGTAGAAACAGTAAATAACATAAAGCAAATAACAAAATATATTCTGCAACTAAAAGCACACTCTTATTCTCCAAAAATAGATTGGTCACTATGAAATTTTGGCTACCGATCATCAAATTCAATTATAAGCACACACGCAGTACCCTCGCATCAAATGCAATGACTTGCAGTGCAGATCTAGGTTCAACATCTCCATCCCCATCATCGAGCAGTAACACCAACTTCAGTATGTTGAAAAGAGCACAAAATCAAATACAATAAGGAACTCCCGGATCTATATCAAGATATAGTTTGGGAGAGTAAAATCCCTGAAACGGCATAATCTCAGAGAGTTCACCGAGCCACATCACCAACATCCTCAGTGGTGACTGTCGACTGGATGAATGGTCAATTGATCTTCATATTCATCTAAGATCAGCTACGGAAAATTATTCACACTTGCAAACTCCCAAAATATAGTGGGAGAGAAAAGAAAAGATCAGCCGCAGAAAGATAAAAACAGAGGGGGAGGGGGAGGGGGAGAGGAAAAAAAAAGAGTCCCTCTCCCTCCCTTAGAATTTGCAGCAGTGGCAGTGGAAATCCTAGATGGGCAGGGGAAGGGAAGGGGGCACTATCTGTACACTCCGTAATTAGAAATTATGAATTTTTTTAAAATAAGTGTACTAGCGATTCTAAAATTCACTAGAAAAATATAATTGAGTCCTAAAACTTTCAAATAACACAATCAAGTCTAAAACTTACTAAATTGGTGCAATCAAGTCATTCGGTTAACTCCGTTTAACTTGGCTAATGAAAAATACTAACTTTTTCCATCCTCTCTCCTAAATGGTGTTGACATAGCTAAAATGTGAAATACAAGACCAAAACCGCGTAGTTTGGTCCAAGTTTTCTTTTTTTATTCCATTATTATTTAAATTAAATTTAAATAATATACCCAAAAAAAAGGAACGCAGGCCCTTGGGGTGGCTGCCCCACCATCGCCGACGATGGTAAGGAAAGGGACAACTAGGGACACATGGGCTCTGGCCTATGGCCGATTGCAGGTGACGATCGATGGTGGGGCGGCGTTCCCTCACGCGATTTGCACTCTTTCCTTTTTTATTAAAAAATCATTTATATTATATTTTTTAAATAATATTTAGATTAAAAAATCAGATTTGGACTAAAACGGCGTCATTTGGTGATGTTCTTCATGTTCTAGGTAGGTTAGGGCCACGTAGGAGAGAGAAAATCATATAAAAAAGTTGCGTGTGCCTTTTCTGTCAGTGAATGACTTGATTGCACCAATTTGATAAGTTTTAAAACTTTGTAATTTCTGAAATTTTATGATTAAATCGTACTTTCGTAACAAGCTTTTAGTACACTTACCCCTTTTTAATTTGTTATTTAAGAAGTGTGAACTCGTTAATTCAAATGCGTATTTAGAAAATTTAGTTGCATGGCCTTGATGGCACTGGAGAGAATAATTTACAGGGTACTAATCTGATTTTAATTGAGAAGTCGTAAGAAGAAATAGTAAATGGGTTTTTTGTCATATTCAAACAAGCTTCTTCCTGTCTTTTTCTCTTGAAGACATTCTTTCTCGAGAGATGAAGACAAGACAATAATTATATAGAAAAGGAGCATGCGAGAAAAATATTTCTTTATATTTGAATATTTCTTCTTCTCAAGTACTTTCATTTTGTGTCATTTGCTGACCGCCGAGGGTCTTTCCTTTTCCTTCCCCGTCTTGCGTGCATTCAAACTTCATTCTCAAAATCAATTGTATGTCGAATAATAAATGAGGCACAAATGTACTTTCATTTTTGCCTGAACGACAAAAAAAAAAAAGAGAGAGAGAATAAATGTAAATTTTTTTTTAATTAACTACTTAGCAGCAGCACGTATAAAAAGCCGATCAAATGTCATGAGCACAAAACATAAGCGTACTCTGTCAAGCTTGCCAACTCCCACCTAAAACCCACGCTGTTTGGACTTAACAATTTTGTTTTCTTCTTCTAACGTGGACCGTTTAGTATTGCAGACTAGTTCTGTTGAGATTGAGCGCCTGTAATAGAGCAGATGAATCTACCGTAGAGACCGCCGCGATAAGTGTAGCACCACCCACTGGCGGTCCAGAACAGCTGGTCGTTCTCGTGGTGCTCAAGAAGGGGTATGAGGCTGAACCGAACGATCT
Organism: Psidium friedrichsthalianum; assembly: GCA_019149425.1. Taxonomy (NCBI): domain Eukaryota; kingdom Viridiplantae; phylum Streptophyta; class Magnoliopsida; order Myrtales; family Myrtaceae; genus Psidium; species Psidium friedrichsthalianum. The sequence continues at coordinate 9,079 of JAGVVM010021135.1, read as the reverse complement.
GAAGATGAAGTTCTCGAAAGCCATCGAACAAAACCTCAACCCTTTGTTTAAGGTTCGATCCTTGAGATGTTAATGCTAATACATCAGTGCATTTTGAAGCTGCTCATGCTTTGCTTTCTGTGAAGTAAATTAAGATCAAACTCATTGAACGGTCGCAACGTTATTGTTAAACATCAAATACAAAAAACAAGAATTCAATAAACGAAAGATTGTCTCTTATCTTCGGTCCAACGCATTCACTTCATCCTAATTTATACAAGGATCGCTAACCCGAATGTCTGAATTGATCGACAGGTAAGCTATGTCAAGATTGTTACCGAGTTCCCTTGAACGGCTTCTAACAAGCTACTACGGAGACTGTCGAGGGATCAGACAAGTCAACAGCTCCGTGGGGATTTTTTTTAAATTTGCAACATGATATTTTTTTAAAATGTGCACATGGCCATTCAAATTTCTGTCGTTATTGTTTTGAGTGACTTAGTACAAGTCTGTTCTCGTAATTCTCAAGAGAAAACGAAAATGCAAACACTTCACCCCCGATGCTCTCTCCAAGTTTCCACGTTCCGCGTTGAAAGCATGTTACGTGTCAATCAAAGGGGATGACATGAAAAGAATCATTGGTTGAGCCGGCCATAGAATTTGCGGCGCCTTCCACACCCGGTGCATCTTCTCCTCTAAACATAATCTAAAAAACTACACGGAAAGAAAAGCAAAAAACAAAAAATTGGGGCATGACAATTCGATCAAAGAACATAATTTCGAAAGTTATTTTGTTGGATTGAAAATCAAGTGTTAAAAATAATAATAATAGTAGTCTATATTATTAGATTAACTTATAAAATCAATTCTTTCGTCGATACGATAAATTACAAATAAGAATTTGAATAAATAAGACGTATGTAACATCCAATAAAAGTAATATTATTACTTTAAAAATCAATCTCGATATAGTTAAAATTATTTTACAAAAGCTTGCACGTAACGCCAAAGCGAGAAAAGCGAACAAGACAGGGGCCACGGCCGAAATAAGAAAACAAAAACCACCTTTGTTCCACAGTCAAATTCCGACATTAAGACCGGGACAAAAGAGATTCAAAGCCGTGGCGTAGCATGATATAATGCGCAGTTCTACAGTCAAACTTCAACATTCTGAAACGACCGTCCATCGTCTCCTATAAATACCGAGTTCCGCTCTCTTCCTTCTCGACCAACATCAACACATAATCTTGACCTGCCGTGTAGTCTTCACCTTCTCTACATTCTTTCTTTCGTCTTGAAACAGAGAGAGACTTGCCTTGAAGAGAGAGAGAGATGGAATATTTTCTTCAGCTGTACAATCTCGCTCTATCAACTTCGATAGTTTTTTTGCTCTTTGTTTTGTGGAGAGTGGCGTTCAGGTGTTGGATTTCACCCGCAAGAGCTTATCAGAAGCTCAAGAGAAACGGGTTCGGAGGGCCTTCTCCGACTTTCCCTCTTGGCAATCTCATGGACATGAACAAGGCCATAAAAGATGAATCTTGTTCTGAGAATTCTAATGATGAATCCTCGAACATCATCGCTCATGACATCCACTCCAAGGTCTTGCCCTACTTTGCTCGCTGGCAAAAATCACACGGTAACCCCATAAACGAATCTGTTACAGGAAAGTCCATTTGATCGCTCGTTGGTTTCTTCATTGATATTCTGTGTTTTGATTTCAGGGAAAGTGTTCATGTATTGGCTAGGCACAGAGCCGTTCTTGTACATTGCAGACCCAGAGTTTCTGAAGCAAATGTCGAGTGGTGTAATGGGGAAGAGTTGGGGAAAGCCCAGGGTGTTCAAGAACGACAGAGAACCCATGTTCGGGAACGGACTGGTCATGACCGAGGGTGACGAATGGGTCCGTCACAGGCATCTCATCACCCCAGCTTTCTCTCCTGCCAACCTCAAGGTCTCTCTCTCTCTCTCTCAGAGCATACACACGTACAGATCTTTGGGCTTTTGAATATGAGTGATATCAACTCATGGAAGTCAAGTCGAACTTATTTCTTGAAAAGGAAGTATGCGTCACAAAATCTTTCGTAAGAATTGAGGAGTGCGTGTACACGTAAATCGTTTATCTCTAATTATGTAAATGAGGTCATTAGTTAGATTTTAAGGCCTTTTATACGCGCACTGACTCACTTTGTACATAATTTGCTTGTACCGCAGGGAATGGCAAGCTTAATGGTGGAATCAGCCAACAACATGCTGGAGAAGTGGACAGCTCTCGTAAAATCCGGAAACCCGGAGATCGACATTGAGAGAGAGATCATATCAACGGCGGGAGAGATCATAGCCAAGACCAGCTTCGGCATTAGCCATGAGGATGGCAAGAAAGTTTCGAGAAACTGCGAGCCATGCAGGTCACTCTCTTCAAGACAAACCGTTTCGTGGGCGTGCCTTTCAACCAATTCATCGCCCCAAAACAATCCATAGGGCAAAAAGGCTGGGGAAAGAAATCGACAACCTACTAATGTCAATCATCGATGATCGCAAGGCCGCCGTAGTGGCAAATAACCAGAAGGACTTGCTCGGGCTGTTACTCGAAGGGAACCGGGGGAATGGAAGACAGGTTTGACGACTAGAGAGGTGGTGGACGAGTGCAAGACCTTCTTCTTCGGTGGTCATGAGACGACGGCGTTGGCTCTGTCGTGGACGTTGCTGCTTTTGGCCATGCATCCCGAGTGGCAAGATCAGCTCAGAGATGAGATCAAACAAGTGGTTGGTGATGACAAAGAGATTGATGCAACCAAGATGGCCGGACTAAAGAAGGTAAAAAACACTATTCCGAATGAGAAATAATCAGTGCACGTTTTGTACATGGAGCTAGTTTCGTTTGCTTGTGCTTTCAATTCAATTACTTGATGTTGCTTAGCTGATATTTCACAGGGAAAAGCTCTATGTCTATGTCCCGAAGTTGGCATAATTTCATGTTTCATGATGGGTGAATAGATTCGGGTGAAAAACGTCTAATCATTGGAACATGAGCATGGTTTGTTTTGGATAGAAATGAGCCTACAATTAAACTGTCAATATGAATAATTTGATCAGTTGTACTTTAATTGACGAAAGTGTAGTCTTCAAACAACGATCTAGAGAATAAGGTAAAATCAGAAAATTAACGTAGAACATAGCTATGCATCATAAGGAGGTAATTGAACATGCTTTATTCACATAACAGAATGAGATGCAAACTTCCATTTTTGGCTTAATTTGAGGGAGCTGGCTAACATGTGTATGCACAGGAGTTTAAATTGATTATGTAACATCTATGCATGGTTACGTCTTTTTCGATTAGTAATGTTATCTTAACTGGCGATTGATTGCAGATGGGATGGTTATGAGCGAAGTTCTGCGGCTGTATAGCCCGCACCGAATGTGCAAAGACAGGCACTAGAGGATATTGAAGTATACAACAAGGTGATCCCTAAGGGAACGAACATGTGGATCGATGTGGTGTCCATGAACCATGACCCCGCTTTGTGGGGGGACGATGTGAACCAATTCAAGCCAGAGAGTTCAAGGAGGACTTGCTCTACGGCGGGTGCAAGCACAAGATGGGGTATTTGCCATTTGGGTTCGGAGGGAGAATGTGCATCGGCCGGAATCTGAGCATGATGGAGTACAAGATTGTCTTAACCCTAATTCTCTCCAAGTTCTCCTTTTCTGTTTCACCAAGCTACTGCCACTCTCCTTCCCTTATGCTCTCTCTTAGACTTCCCAAGGCTTGCCTCTCATAGTCAAACCTCTTTAGGATAGTCAGCAATAATACTTCTTTTGGTTAAGAGTAGTAATGTAGAATCTGATGTACTTGCCATTGGCAATATTAGGGCTATACACAGGGTCTATTAGCTCAGCTGCGAGTATTCATTGTAACGTTATGTGTGCACATTTTACCATGAGACCGAATTTTAGTAAAAATTTTCAATTATTACGAGATGTGTTAATTAAGAGACCTACGATTATTTGAATTAAGATATGGCTGTTGACACCTAAATTTTGATCTTTGATTTTATTATTATTATTATTATTTATAGATTGCACAAAAAAAATTGAGAATTGATTCTCACCAAAAATATTTCATCTTGTGTCGCGTTTTTATTTTCTTTACATCGCATTTGCATTTGACGGTGAGAATTCAGCCATTTTGCGTTGGCCTTCACTTAAGAAAGGATGCCTTCACCACGTTCCTTTGGACATCAATCTGGCGGACCAGCGGGATCTCGTCGTCCTCAGCTCTTGAAATAGCCTTCCCGAGCCGATCTTGAGCATGAAAGATGTCGTGACAAATAAGGACTCTGATGCCTGCTCAGTCTAAATTCACCAGGGAATTTCTTGCTACCTTCATACTATCTTGTTCGCGTGGTTGGTCGAAAAATGTGAAATGCAAAGTTGAACTTTAAGAGAAGACAAGGAGTAGTGGGGGGACACTTTCGCCGAAAGAGAGCTCCAGGGAGAGAGAATTCAACCCTATAATTCTGGCGGAGAAGAAAGGAAGTGGAGGGGGAACTGGGGCGTGTTATTCTTGGTTCCCACATCTTTGCTTAAGCCAAGAACCAGATTTCAGTGAAGTTGACCTCATCCAGGGTTATTGATCGGGGACAGCACGAAAAAAAAAAAAAGAAGTGATTGCTTCCCATCCGTTTTGTTAACCAAGCTGCAGCCGAAATTCCATCTCTGTTTGAAGACGTTTGGCTGCTGTCTAGTGTAAAAAAAATCCTCGCTGTCAGTCTGTTTGGGGCTGAACTACCTGCTCTTTGGTGCCCAGAACAGCCACGGTTGGTGCTGATTTATCCTTGCTATTTGACGATCGATTCCCTGTTGTTCAAGCGCAGGTTTCAGGGTATTTTTGCATGCTGTTTGGGGCCGATTCGTTGCTGTCCCAGCGGTGATTTCTGTCTCAGAAACAGCATTTTTTAACCTCCGTTTACCACTGATCTACTTGAGGATTGCTGCTGATTTGGACGTCCAATTTACTGCTGTCTTGCGCCAAAACAACGCTATTCATGTTCATTTTTAGGTGAATTCGTGCCTATAATTACTGCTGCAATTTCGCCCCAGCAACAATAAACCATGGCCTTGATTTGAAAGCCATTCCTGATGTTTGTTTTGCTCATTTAATCACTTGTTTGCTGTTCGTGCTTTTGCCTTGCTACTGCTCGAGGCCCAAATCAGATCCGTTTGATGAGCTTCCAAATATTAACCGTGCAGGAGAATGGTTTTTGTTGTTTAAGACTGATTATTGTACCATTCTGGTGCATCTGAGCTATCTTTCTTTTGAGTGCATTTTCTAAGCGAGCTAGTGTTGAATCCAGTCAGCACATGTGGTTTTTATTGACACGTATTTAAGTTTTCTCCGCTCACTCTCAGGATCCATTTGGTGGTCAAAATATCCAGCAAAGCTTCTTGAAGTCAAGTAAAATAAATCAGTCCACTCTTGAGTCTAATATCTCTGTTGCGAGAAATCTGTCTCCAAGACTTTCACAGATAGCTGCTATTTTGTCACGACGAAGCCTCGGTCCGTAAATCATCACGAGTGCTATGGATCTCTATTGCCAAGTTAGCCTCGACTCGACTCGCTATGATACGCGACATGCAATATATCTGAAAACTATTTTCAGATTAGGTGAGGATCTAATTCACACATTTTTTTTATTGAATTATTGTCAATATTAGGCGATGTTTGTCGGTTAGGTAATTTTTTTTTTCCTATATCGCAATAATTGGTCTCGGCAATTGCATGTTAAAATCAGGCTTCGAGTGTCAAGGATCAGGAAAACTTGAGAAACGCATTGGCACGTTTATTTTATATAAAGTGCATGACTTCCGCATTTTGTCCCGAGCATTGCGTAATTTGATGTCACATTTGCATGTTTAATTTTACTCATGTAAATTTGGCATATAGGTTAGTTTTCGCGTGCCACGTATCGCATCCCTTCCAAAAAAATCAAAATATAAAAAGTCTTCATCTATTTTTTTAAAATATATTACATAAAAAATAATGAGAAAAGGAAATCAATCAATGTCAAGTTGCCGAGCATAAGCTTTTCATGAAATTGGTACCGAAAGGGCGTTAAAGTAATCTAACGTAACCAAGTCTCCGAACTCATAATCTCTGGTTCGCAGAAATAAATTAGTTCTCCCGCTAATTTATTTAGGTTTCTAATCGACCTACCAAAAACGATTAGTGGTGACTCTATTGAAAATCTTCGCATGTTAAATATTGGACCTAAGTCGTGATTTGGTAGAGCTTGGGAGAGCTCGAACTAGGTTTAGTTAATCTAATTAATTAATCTGGTAATCCATTAACCTGGAATTTCACTAAAATCCTAATCGATTTTTAGGTCGCGACAGTGTGCTACAAGATACTTTTCCCATTTATATGAAGGATGAGAGGTATTCAAATTCAAGATAGAAACTTATGAAATTGAATAGGGAAAGTTACCAAAGAAGTCCTGAATCTATTGCAATTGTGCCAATTTAGTCCTAAACCTTTTGTATTTGTGTGAATGTATAATTAAAAAAAAGATAATTAAAGATAATTTGAAATAACAGTAAAAAAAATACTATTCAAATTTATTCACGTCAGCGTCTGTCGGCCAAAGGTGGCCGAATAGATTGGATTAGTATAAATGCAAAAATTTTATGACTGGACTGATAAAAATTAGCACAATTGCAATAGTTTAAGATTTTTTTCGTAATTTTCTCAAAGTCAATAGGTGTCAATGGTTAAGTTCGGTCCGATTTCTCAAATAATCGAACCAATTGAACCATTAGGGTGAAAGCTTCAACTGAATTGAATGTCACCCTGAATTGAAACAAAATCTAGTTCGATTCAGTTTGGTTTTCGATTTTTCCTTTTTGATTTGTTTTGATCTGTTCTTTTTTCTTTATTTTCTTTTCTTTCTTTTTTGAGGATGAAGGCCAACGGGGGTGGCCAACTCCTAGGCAGCGGCCCCTTGCCCAGGCCTCACCACCCTCAACCCCAAAAAAGGGAAAGAAAAAAAGAAAGAAAAAAATGGTTATTTTGGAGATTTTGAGTATGATTTGGTTAACTAAACCTAACCGAAAGAAATAATCGAATTGAAAAAATAAAGGATGGTTATTTTTATTTACTTAAATCGAGAACCGAACCGAACTAAAATGTATGAAAATTTTTGTTTAGCTAAGTTTGGTTAGCAATCCGGTTTGATTTTTTAGTTTGGTTTTTACACCTCTACTTGCAACTGGTTAACTTGATTTGATTCTTGACCAGTATTGAAAAATGACAGGCCCATTTATCACTCATTTTTTAGTGACGAGAATGAACTTTCCTGAATTTGAGGTGGAGATGAGATAGTTTGAGTTTGTTTCATAAATAGGGAGACGATGTGAATTTTCCAATGCACGTGCTTGAAAGGGCACATGTGCACGTGCTTTATTATTTCTAAATTTGAGCAAGTGTTAGACAAGAGACAAGAAAGTTTATGTGGCGAAGAGATGGAATAGGAGGTGAGAAATTCTGCCCCTCGTCTGTATATCTGATGTGTATTTTTGCATGTTGAATCCACTTGGTCACTATTTGGGAAATTGCTGCTAAATTTGGTGCACCAAAGATAAGCGATCATACAAAAGTATGAAGTTGAGGATAAGATTGGCAAACGGTCAAAATGTTTAGGATTAAATTGACACAATTAAAAAGTTTATGACTAAATTGACCGTTGTACAATAGTTTAGTAGTTCGGTTCCATTTTTAGTTCGATTCTGACACCTCTACTTGGAGCTTGTTAACTTGATTTGATTCTTGACCAATTTTAAAGATGACATGCCCATTTATCATTCATTTTTAGTAACGAGAATGAACTTTCTTGAATTTGAGGCAGAGACAAGACAGTTTGAGTTTGTTTTATGATTAGGGAGACTCCATGAATTTACCAATGCATGTGCTTGAAAGGGCACATGTGCATGTGCTTTATTATTTCTAAATTCGAGCAAGTGTAGACAAGGGACAGGAAAGTTTATGTGGCGAAGAGATGGAGCAGGAGGTGAAAAATTCTGTCCCTCGTCTGTATTTCTGTTCTGATGTGTATTTTTGCATGTTGAGTCCACTTGGTCACTATTTGGGAATTGCTGCTAAATTTGGGGCACCAAAGGAATGAGAAGAACGCAAAATTCATGCACAAAAGAGAACTAGCACGTGATGTAAAAATGGCACTAATTCATCAACTCGATGGTCAGCGATAACCAATCATACACAAGTATAAGGGATAATTATCAAAAAAATTTGGGAACCTATCATACGCTGGCCAATTAAGTCTTAACCTCTTTAATTATGTCAATTTAGTCATTAACCTTTTGACGGCTTGTACACTTAGTCATAAACTTTTCAAGTGTGTCAATTTGAGAAATAATCAATGCACGTTTTTGTACGTGGAGCTAGCTTTGTTTGTTTGTGCTTTCAGTTCAATTGCTTGATGTTGCTTAGCTGATATTTCATAATGGGTTAATAGTTTCGGGTAGAAAATATCTAGTCATTGGAACATGAACATGGTCTGTTTTGGATAGAAAACTTATGTAGGTAATTGAAGATGATTTATTCACAAAACAGAATGACTTAAAAAGCTGTCCTGTACAAATTACATAGAAAAGTTCTTAAATGTCCGTGTACGTTAGTGGGTCACCTTTCTTTTTCAGGAAAAGACCCTCTTCTTCTTTCTTTTTTTTGGCTTAATTCGAGGGAGGTGGTCAACGTCGATCCGCCATAAACGTGGACGAAAAGGTTGAGATAAGCGTTGTGACCACCATACGATAGAACCTCATGTCATTGCCAATTGCCACGTATCTGCATGTTCATGCTTAAAATATTATGTATCCACGAGCCAAGTGAGGCAGTTAGTGCCTATCTTGATAGGTGCATGCAAGACCCATATTTACACAGGAATTTTTAGGACACTTGCCGTAAGTAAGGATATTTGCGAATTTACGTAAATTACGTAACATCACATCTCATCAATATGAATTTTCAATTAGTAATGTTATTTTAATTTGTGAATAACTAAAGATGGGATGGGTGATGAAA
>JAGVVM010021134.1:0-25933 GCA_019149425.1 Psidium friedrichsthalianum | reverse complement strand
ACTCTTGGTCTAATATCTCTGTTGCGATAAATCTGTCTCCAAACTTTCACAATAGCTTCGTATTTTTGTCACGCGAAGCCTCGGTCCGTAAATCATCCGAGTTGCTATTGATCTCTATGCCAAGTAGCTCGACTCGATCGCTTTGTACGCGACATGCAATATCTGAAACTATTTTCAGATTCGGTGAGGATCTAATTCACACATTTTTTTTTTATTGAATTATTGTCAATATTAGGCGATGTTTGTCGGTTAGGTAATTTTTTTTTTCCTTGATATTCGCAATAATTGGTCTCGGCAATTGCATGTAAAAATCAGGCTTCGAGTGTCAAGGATCAGGAAAACTTGAGAAAAACGCATTGGCACGTTTATTTTATATAAAGTGCATGACTTCCGCGCATTTTGTCCCGAGCATTGCGTAATTTGATGTCACATTTGCATGTTTAATTTTACTCATGTAAATTTGCATATAGGTTAGTTTTCGCGTGCCACGTATCGCATCCCTTCAAAAAAATCAAAATAATAAAAAGTCTTCATCTATTTTTTTAAAATATTCTACATAAAAAATAATGAGAAAAGGAAATCAATCATGTCAAGTTGCCGAGCATAAGCTTTCATGAAATTGGTACCGAAAGGGCGTTTAAATTAATCTAACGTAACCAAGTCTCCGAACTCATAATCTCTGGTTCGCAGAAATAAATTAGTTCTCCCGCTAATTTATTTAGTTTCTAATCGACCTACCAAAAACGATTAGTGGTGACTCTATTGAAAATCTTCGCATGTTAAATATTGGACCTAAGTCGTGATTTGGTAGAGCTTGGGAGAGCTCGAACTAGGTTAGTTAATCTAATTAATTAATCTGGTAATCCATTAACCTGGAATTTCACTAAAATCCTAATCGATTTTTAGGTCGCGACAGTGGCTACAAGATACTTTTCCCATTTATATGAAGGATGAGAGGTATTCAAATTCAAGATAGAAACTTATGAAATTGAATAGGGAAAGTTACCAAAGAAGTCCTGAATCTATTGCAATTGTGCCAATTTAGTCCTAAACCTTTTGTATTTGTGAATGTATAATTAAAAAAAAGATAATTAAAGATAATTTGAAATAAAGTAAAAAAAATACTATTCAAATTTATTCACGTCAGCGTCTGTCGGCCAAGGTGGCCGAATAGATTGGATTAGTATAAATGCAAAAATTTATGACTGGACTGATAAAATTAGCACAATTGCAATAGTTTAAGATTTTTTTCGTAATTTTCTCAAAGTCAATAGGTGTCAATGGTTAAGTTCGGTCCGATTTCTCAAATAATCGAACCAAATTGAACCATTAGGGTGAAAGCTTCAACTGAATTGAATGTCACCCTGAATTGAAATAAAAATCTAGTTCGATTCAGTTTGGTTTTCGATTTTTCCTTTTTGATTTGTTTTGATCTGTTCTTTTTTCTTTATTTTCTTTTCTTTCTTTTTGAGGATGAAGGCCAACGGGGGTGGCCAACTCCTAGGCAGCGGCCCCTTGCCCAGGCCCTCACCACCCTCAACCCCAAAAAGGGAAAGAAAAAAAGAAAGAAAAATGGTTATTTTTGGAGATTTTGAGTATGATTTGGTTAACTAACCTAACCGAAAGAAATAATCGAATTGAAAAAATAAAGGATGGTTATTTTTATTTACTTAAATCGAGAACCGAACCGAACTAAAATGTATGAAAATTTTTGTTTAGCTAAGTTTGGTTAGCAATCCGGTTTGATTTTTTAGTTTGGTTTTTACACCTCTACTTGCAACTGGTTAACTTGATTTGATTCTTGACCAGTATTGAAAAATGACAGGCCCATTTATCACTCATTTTTTAGTGACGAGAATGAACTTTCCTGAATTTGAGGTGGAGATGAGATAGTTTGAGTTTGTTTTCATAAATAGGGAGACGATGTGAATTTTCCAATGCACGTGCTTGAAAGGGCACATGTGCACGTGCTTTATTATTTCTAAATTTGAGCAAGTGTTAGACAAGAGACAAGAAAGTTTATGTGGCGAAGAGATGGAATAGGAGGTGAGAAATTCTGCCCCTCGTCTGTATATCTGATGTGTATTTTTGCATGTTGAATCCACTTGGTCACTATTTGGGAAATTGCTGCTAAATTTGGTGCACCAAAGATAAGCGATCATACAAAAGTATGAAGTTGAGGATAAGATTGGCAAACGGTCAAAATGTTTAGGATTAAATTGACACAATTAAAAAGTTTATGACTAAATTGACCGTTGTACAATAGGTTTAGTAGTTCGGTTCCATTTTTCAGTTCGATTCTGACACCTCTACTTGGAGCTTGTTAACTTGATTTGATTCTTGACAATTTTAAAGATGACATGCCCATTTATCATTCATTTTTAGTAACGAGAATGAACTTTCTTGAATTTGAGGCAGAGACAAGACAGTTTGAGTTTGTTTTATGATTAGGGAGACTCCATGAATTTACCAATGCATGTGCTTGAAAGGGCACATGTGCATGTGCTTTATTATTTCTAAATTCGAGCAAGTGTAGACAAGGGACAGGAAAGTTTATGTGGCGAAGAGATGGAGCAGGAGGTGAAAAATTCTGTCCCTCGTCTGTATTTCTGTTCTGATGTGTATTTTTGCATGTTGAGTCACTTGGTCACTATTTGGGAAATTGCTGCTAAATTTGGGGCACCAAAGGAATGAGAAGAACGCAAAATTCATGCACAAAAGAGAACTAGCACGTGATGTAAAAATGGCACTAATTCATCAACTCGATGGTCAGCGATAACCAATCATACACAAGTATAAGGGATAATTATCAAAAAAATTTGGGAACCTATCATACGCTGGCCAATTAAGTCTTAACCTCTTTAATTATGTCAATTTAGTCATTAACCTTTTGACGGCTTGTACACTTAGTCATAAACTTTTCAGTGTGTCAATTTGAGAAATAATCAATGCACGTTTTGTACGTGGAGCTAGCTTTGTTTGTTTGTGCTTTCAGTTCAATTGCTTGATGTTGCTTAGCTGATATTTCATAATGGGTTAATAGTTTCGGGTAGAAAATATCTAGTCATTGGAACATGAACATGGTCTGTTTTGGATAGAAAACTTATGTAGGTAATTGAAGATGATTTATTCACAAAACAGAATGACTTAAAAAGCTGTCCTGTACAAATTACATAGAAAAGTTCTTAAATGTCCGTGTACGTTAGTTGGTCACCTTTCTTTTTCAGGAAAAGACCCTCTTCTTCTTTCCTTTTTTTGGCTTAATTCGAGGGAGGTGGTCAACGTCGATCCGCCATAAACGTGGACGAAAAGGTTGAGATAAGCGTTGTGACCACCATACGATAGAACCTCATGTCATTGCCAATTGCCACGTATCTGCATGTTCATGCTTAAAATATTATGTATCCACGAGCCAAGTGAGGCAGTTAGTGCCTATCTTGATAGGTGCATGCAAGACCCATATTTACACAGGAATTTTAGGACACTTGCCGTAAGTAAGGATATTTGCGAATTTACGTAAATTACGTAACATCACATCTCATCAATATGAATTTTCAATTAGTAATGTTATTTTAATTTGTGAATAACTAAAGATGGGATGGGTGATGAACGAAATTATGTGACTATATAGTCCGGCATCGAACGTGCACAGACAAGCACCAGAGGATAATAAAGTTTATGACATGGCGATCCTTAAGGGAACGGACATATGGATTGACATGGTGTCAATGAATCATGACCTTGCTCTCTGGGGGGGCGGACATCAATCGGTTCAAGCTAGAGCAGTTCAAGGAGGACGCGCTCTACGGTGGGTGCAAGCACAAGATGGAGTTTTTGCCATTTGGGTTTGGAGCGAGAATGTGCATTGGTTGAAACTTGACCATGATGGAGTACAAGATTGTCTTAACTTTGATCCTCTCCAAATTTCCTTTTTCTATTTCACCAAGTTATTGCCACTCTCCTTCGATCTTGCTCTCTCTTAGACCTTCTCAAGGGTTGCCTCTCCAAGTAAAACCTCTTTTGGAAGGTCAAAAATAATACTACTTTAGGTTGAAGAGTAACAATATATACCAAATGTCAATCTCTTTCTTTTTCTCGCTGCCCCTCACCCTCCCCCAACTTTTATGGTTTCCGTTGCTGCTACAAATTATGAGGGAGAGTTTCTCTCTCTCCCCTCCCCCCTCTCTCTCTCCCTCTGGCACCCTTTTCATCTTTTTGCAGCTGATCTTGGGTTCAAAACTTTTTTTCGTCGCTTCTCTCTCCCACTATGTTTTGGGAGTTTGCAAGTGTGAATAATCTTCCATAATTAATCTTGGGTGAATGTGGAGACTAGTTCAACCGTTCATCCAGTCAACAACCACCTATAAAGATGTTCATGACGTAAGCTCCACATACTCCTTTCAGATTATGCTGCTCTCCTCTCCCGATTTAGATATAGGTTTAGATTCAGGAATTTTACTCTTTCAAATTAAATTTAAATATAGATCTAGGAGTTTTTTTTTTTATAGATATTTGATCTATGGTCATTCAAAATATTGATGTTGATTTTATTGCCCAACGATGGTGATGGGGATGTTGAACCTAGCCGTGCACCCCAAGTCGTTGTAATTGGCATGGGAGTTCTTGGTGTGTGCATATCACTGAATCTGGTGATCGATTGTCAAAATTTTATGGCACTAGATCCATTCTTGGAGGATAAGAGTGTGCTTATAGTTGCACAATATGCTTTGTTATATGCTTTCTGGTATTTTTTTTTTCTGCAGTTATACAAAATATTGAAAACATTTTATGTACCTCTCAAATATTATCCTGATTGACCAAAAAATAATAATTTTTACCATTTATGATATAGAATTGATGCTCTTGTATCTAAAGAAATTAACTATGACTATTCTGGTGCTCGAGCCTTGATAATATAAATTTAGGGAAAAAGTAGCAAAAAAGCCCTAAATCTATTAAATTTGTATCAATTCAATGCTAAACCTTTCAATTAGACCAATTTAGTCCTAAACATTTTTGCATTGGTACCAATTCAGTCCATCCAGTCAATTTAGGCTAAAAACCATTCACGTAAATGCCGACCATCCTACGTGGCACCACCAACGCTGACGTGAAATTTTTTCTACAATTTTTTGATAATTTTTTTATTTTATTATTTTTTTACTTTTTTCCCCTTACTTTTTTTCTTCTCCCAAATAGGTCGGCCACAAACATTGGCCATGGCCAGCGAGGAGCTGACCCTCTCCTATGGCCAACAGCCAATCGACCACCACTGACAATAAGAATTTTTTGGGGGGGGGGGGGGAAGTAAGGGGAAAAAAAGAAGAAAAGAAAAATTATTTATAATGGTAAAAAAAATTCATGAGAGCATTGGCGGTGCCACGTAGGACAGTTAGTATCCATGTGACACGCTATTTTTCTGCCAGTTTGGATTACAAGCAGAATAGTATTTATCAGGTTTGGATTAGTGGTGGAAAGTGAAGTAGGGAGATTATTAGTATTTTGAGCAGTGGAATATTTGAAATTATGATATAGTTAAATGCGGTACTTGTTAGATGGACCATTGGTAATTGAGTAATTGTGTTAGTTTAAGTAAAACGGTTCATGTGAGAGTTTGATTCGCAGATTGAGTGCAAAGCCTCCCAACCGCCATAGACCCCCACCGACTCAAGCCCTCTATAAAAGGGCAATCTCATTCTCTCTCATTTGGAAGACCACCTCAAGAACTCTCTCCATTTCTCTCTTTTATCTCTCATCCGTGAGCTCTCTCACTCTCATCTTGTACCGGCGACTTGAAGGCTCGACGATGGAGGTCTGTAGTCTTCCCTAACGTCGCGCTCAGCCAAGCTGATGCCACTGACCCACCACTCTCCCTCTTTCCCCTTGAGCCACTCGACTCCAAGCAAGGAGGTAGCGAAGCGAGTTCATTTTCGAAGTGATTTGAGCTCCATTTTCTTCATACTTTGATTCAAGGCAAGCAGATATCTATCCTTACCACTAGCTACCCATTTATCATTTGTTTTGGTGCGAATCCTTGACTTTTGGAAATGGGTATGCCGATGAGCGATCAGGCTTACATGGTGGGGAAGACGGTGATGCATAATATATGACTTGAATGATCAACTCATATATTATGCATACCCAAGATCCCGAGAAACTCATATATTACGCATGCCCTAGATCTCGCGAGTGGTTTGACCATAAGGTTTGAAGAAAGATCCATGAGCTTCGGTACTTGTTAATTTTGCTAGTTAAATTTTCGCTATCTGGCTATGGGTAGGTTGAATATAAAGTTGGATCGTTTTGTAAGTAGCCATGTCAACGCGGATTGCGATTGGGATTATATGCTTGTTCGATGGTGAGATTGGAGAAAAGTTTTAATGAAGTCTTGTGGCCTCTCATGTACGCCTTTCGTAGCAATTTTCTTTGATACCCTATTTAGATTTAGGTCTTGATATGAGGGTTTTGGTATCCCGAACTAGATCTCAATATAGATTTGAGGGTTCTTTACATGTATTTTATCTGTATTTTTTCAACATATTAATATCGGTGTCATTGCTCGGCGATGGTGATGAGGGCATTGAATTTAGACGCTCACCGCAAGCCGTTACAAATAGAGTGAGAGATATTGACGTATGCTTATCACTTAATCTAGTGATCGGCCGCCGAACATTTACGACAAATTTGCACTTGAGAGATGGAAGCGTGTGCCTAGCTGTAGACTGTGCTTTATCGTTTGCTTTCTGGCATTTGCTTTGTTCTCTAGTTATTTGAAATTTGCTAGGCTTGAAAGTTTTCTATATATCTCTCGAATATTATTCTAATTAATCAATGAAATCTTTGTTTCGACCGGAAAAAAAAAACTAAAAATTTTCATGGTTTTCCAAGGACAACTTTGTAGAACTCAAGCTTTTCGTAGTCACAACTCAAGAGACATATTAGAAATTAAACACACGTGCGATGGGGAAAAGCAGAGGCATCTCCCCGGTGGTGAAATGGGGTTTGGACATGCAATTTATAGACTCTTTACTTTCAAGCATAATTACAAAAGTCCGTTAAGTAAGAGTAACAGCGTGTTTTACATGACGACACAATTCAAGTGAAATAAGGAATTGTGAATTTGTTACGCGGCTGTTTAACGACCTCCTCTATCCATCAAGAATTAAATAGACAAACGTAACGTAAAAGATGAAATGGACTTGCGCAAGGTACTGTTCAGCAGGAAAACCTTGAGTCAACATAGTGCTAAAAACATGCGTGTCTCGCAGAAATTGTCATGGAAAACGTCGTCCCTAGGGCGAAAAGACCCGCGGATTACCGGTAGAGTTTGTCAAATTTATTTCGTTAAGGTGTAAAATGGACTTTGGTGTGGACTTTGGATATGCGAAAGAGCAGCTATGGTCAATAGTTCAGCATTTACGGAGACAACTGGTGAAATGGCAAATCTTTTTTCTATCTATATGGAAGCTGGACTTGTAACACTTCGAATAGAATTTGACTGAAGAATGCCTTTGGCTTTGGGGCGTCTAAGTATCTTAAGATAATCAAAATTGGGTCATCTAATGTGCATTTGACTTATGCCGTGATGCTTTTCTAAATTAGCGGGCAGGAAATCAAGCCGACGTAACTTTTAGTGGAGTCCAAATTATTGTGCCATCTGGATCATTATTCAGCCAAAGATAAGTATGGACCATTTCTCAGTTCTGCTGGTCGCTCGGATCATACCGAAGATTTTTCTTTCGAAACACGTATTCCAGTTTTCCATTATAAAACTTGTTTAATACTCTTGATGCACGCGAGGAGAATTAGAGGTTTGCAATTGAAATTGATGGTTTGCAATTTTTTCATAGATCATATTATATGGTGACTATAGTCATAGCGATTATATTAAAATTGATAGTAATCAATTAAAATCCCTAAGATATTTCTTTGTTATAAATACAGCAATTCAATAATTTATTGGTTGTTATGTTATGGTATCATTACTTACAGTTAAGTAATTACTATGTACTCACAAAGTTTAGATTTTGTACTATCATCAAGGTACGATAAAATGTAATCAAGTAATGAATACGATAGGTGAATCCTAAATTCTGCAATAAACGCTTATTATCATATTGATAAAGGGAGAGTCGGCAACAAAGAAGGTTATTTTTGTAAATAGGTTATTTCATGGGGGAAATACCACAAAAAAAAAACCCTCTAAACTATATCCACCGTGATACCAATAGTACCGCAAACTTTTTTTTTATGTCACCAAATACCCAAACTTGTACCAATAAATTACACTATATCTACCACAAAAGTCATAAATTTCCCCACTGTCAAACCGAAACTTTTTTCTTTGTGCATGTCATCAATACCTGAAACTTGTACCAATGTGATAAACATTTTAGGATTTTCTTTGTCACATTGATACAAATTTGGGGATTTCGGTAACATAAAAAAAAAAGGGTTAGGGCGTTTGTGTCACAGTGGCCTAGTTTACAATTTTTTTTTTTACACGGTAAAATGTTCGGAGTATTAGTGTCAAAGTGGGTATAGTTTAGGGATTTTTGTGGTGTTAACCCTTTTCCTTATTGGTGAGGAAAGGAGAACTAATAAGGTCTACGCCCATTTCCTCTTTCTTCCAAACTATTCCTCTTGCTTCATCTCTTCCTTCAAATCGTGAATTTTATAATTAAAGAAGTAAGTCGATGGTTAAGGTTCCTATCCCATCTTCATTTTGGTTCCTCTCTTGCGCCTATGCCCGATTTTTATTCTCTTGATGCTGGTCCATAAACATCATCGGCCAAATCCTCACATGATACATGTTTATAATGCCACGGAAAAGAGGGGCTAAAATAAGAAAGAAACAAAATAGAGATTTTCAGTCCAAACACGTAGCTTTAGTTAGAACCCCAGCCGCACCAGCCCAACGAAACAGGAGTTCTCCGGCCAGGTCAGAGAGTCGCGCTGGACGCGTCCCACCGTCTTTCAAGCGTCGCTGTCGCCTTTTGGAATTGGATCCTAACTCATACTTTCCTTCATCTACTACTTCCAATTGTTATTGCCCTTATTTTCGGCTTTCGTTTTCATTTGATAGTAAGGAAAGAAAAAGGGCTTCTAGGCTTTCTCTTTTTTTCGGTCAAAAGGGCTTCTAGACTTTAGTACCTGAAAAATGGATCCAATCCTGTGTCAAATTACCCAACAGATATAGATGGGTCATTCATACCGTGCCGTTGATTTCGTAGCCGTCCTCATCGAAATAACTCCATCTCGACCTTAATGAATGGAAAAAGGAGGGAGGGGAGGAGGATATGTTCATTAGAAGTCCTAAAACTTATCACGAAAGTGAAATTAAGTCCTAAACTTGCAAAAAGTACAATCGAGTCCTAAAACTTATCAAATTTGTGCAATCAATCCTTTCGTTAACTCTATCCAATTTGGCTAATGAAAAATGCTGACATGTATAAAACAAGGTCGTTTTGATCAAAATCTAATTTTTAATATAATTTTATTTAAATTGATTTTTAAAAAAATGTAAATTTAAAAAACAAAACAAAACAAAAAAAAGCAAAGCAGAAGTAGAACCATCGGCCCGATTTGGGGAGGGTGGTGACCCTTGGCCAGAGCTAGGCAAGGCTTGGCGACTGTCACACGATATGTATAACATTCCACACACTTAGGGTAATGTGAATAAACGAGATGCAATTTTCAATCAATTGTGAAATCATGATGCAGATCTTAATTAGTGCATATAATTCTGACCCCAAAAAATTAGTGGATATGATTATTGACAATAGGAGTAGGGATGTGTAATGCGATCCTTGAATTAGTCGGTTGAAGTGCACCAGCCACGGTATGTCGAGGTTTGACGCGGCCCATTGCACAGGGCAAATGCATGCAGCACACCAAACTGATCGTCATCAAATTGGTTCTCTTTCTTTCGGTGGCTGTAAAATGCTTTCCTCGCAGAACACAACGCAGCGCCGCCACACAAAAAAAAAAAAAGTTGATAATTGGGAAGTTATTGCGAAAGATATGATGACGAGGACGACCGCCCAGGAAGATGGGAAGTGGTAGGTTGGTCCGTTACGAGTGTCTTCCGGATGTACTCATTGGAAGTTGAAAATCCCAGTTTGTTCATGATCTCCTTCATCGAAGCACCGACCAATGCGTTAGCTCTCTTTTTATTTGTTTCATTTTCATTTGAATCAAACTTTACCTTTGATCTTAACAATATGTATTTTAGATGTACAAGTGGGCGTGTTCATAATGATCTAGCCCAATCAATTTGAGTCGGGTCTCTCTCGAATTACTTTTATCTTTGAACATGTTGGTGCGTCCTTAAAATACATGCCCTTCATCTTATATGAAAGTTTTAGGGTATTACAGTATCAGTGCCACCGTCCATAATTTTAAATCGATACGTATCTATTTGGTATAGTTGTGGTTGTGTTGTGCGTAACTACCATGATTGTTACTATGTTATGTGTTATTTTCGAGGGCTCAGTTAAGTGGTTAACAGTTTAGTTTGTGTGTGGTAGACTTCGTTGTAATTATCAATGATCTTTAAAATTTTTTAAAAGCATAGCTCCAATGCCGAAATTCAAATCAAGGATACATTGGTTGAAGCTTTAACCTACATTGAATAGATTAACCAATGACATCAAGAGCGAATCATCTTTATGGGTATGCACTACGTGCTCTGTCTCACCTCACCTCGGGTGGGCAAGGACTTGCTAGTGACCCTCGGTCGGATTTGGGGCAAGGGTCATGCCCTCTCCTAGATCTAGGGCAAAGGTTGCGACCTCCGTTGGCCCTCCTAGCGGCTGTGGCGATGGCCACTAGCTAGGGTGATTGAGTTTGGTTTCTTTAAAAAAAATTAGTTTTTTTTATTTTTTTAATCCAATTTATTTTGTATTTTTTTTAAATGTTTGGACATTTATTAAAATGAAAAAAGACAATATAAATAAAATATTATTTATATATTATTTAAAAATTATCTACATCAGTACCGACTGTGTCACATGAGACGGTTCCCATCCACGTCAGCGATTTTCGGTTAAAATTAAAAAAAAAATAGACTCAATTAGCAAAACGTGAAAATATTTATGACCGAATAAGAAAAAATCAAAAGTTAAAATTGAATCGCTAAAAATATAATAAATTTAAAACTTTTTGAATAAGCTTTGCCCTTTAACGTCAGCACGTAGCCGAAAGACCCTTTTCAGAGCCACAATGATTGACATCCACTAGCCGCAAAGAAGCAAAGACTTGTTAGGAAATGTGGGATGATGAGCCATACACGAACACGACCCCCTTGTGCTTAGAAACATTGACCAATTGTGCGCAAGTAACTCCTGCGGAACAAGTCTTAAGTTAGATCGTGAAGCAATTCTCTTCTTCCCCATATTTGGATCGATGACTTGGGTTTCCCATGTGTGTAGTCACATTTGGAACGTGAAACTGACTTCGACGTAGGAGCCTACTCCCTCCCCCCATGCAAGAACAGTGCTGGTCGGTGTCATTTTTCTACATGAGCTCGATGCTTTTCGTCATCAAAACTTCCCTTAAACATAATACGACCTACCGCCATGTAGCTACTCAAGTGACTACGACTTCTGACTCTTGTAAATTGCATGTTCAAATATACTTTGCATGGTAGTTTTAGGAGGAGGAGAGTCATAAAAATTGCATGCCAATACACTTTATGGACCTATAGCGATTTACTCTACCTTAAAAGATTATCCTTTTCAAATAAAATATTCTTGAACTTTTATAATCATACTAAGGCCGTTTTATTGACGTGGAGGCCTTACCTTATCTCGAGGGGCTATCCATTTAAAGTCGGATAAATTTTTGAGGACCCTC
Organism: Psidium friedrichsthalianum; assembly: GCA_019149425.1. Lineage (NCBI taxonomy): Eukaryota > Viridiplantae > Streptophyta > Magnoliopsida > Myrtales > Myrtaceae > Psidium > Psidium friedrichsthalianum. Next base: position 14,077 of record JAGVVM010021134.1, on the reverse strand, counting down.
AATATTGCTATTCTAGTAGCTTCTTAACGCTCTTACTTCAGCAAAAAAATAATAATACTAATAATAAATAATAAAATAAAAAGAAAAGAAAAAAGAATCATGAAGGAAAAAATGGTGATTCAACTTCCCACATCCAAGCAATCATTGGAAATATGGACACTAATGCGATCACCTTATATGAATTAAGGGAAATGCTCATTGACAATACTGTCAGAAACGGTATAATCTCAATCATAGATGCACACATCATCACTGCGTTTTTAAGACCTATGTATTAAATCCCAATTTTTTTTTCTTTTTTGTGCAAATAAATATATATATGCAAGGGAGAGACGAGAAACATGGACGCCGACCAAAGGAGAAGTGTCACGTCAAGCTTCCCAAAACCCAAAAGTTTCGCCAGAGGAAGAACTTGGATAATTAGTGAGATGTCCCACAAGAATGATGTGATTTTGAACGGCCTCCTCCTCTCTCGATCATCAATGAGGTCCAAGAATATAGGATGGTCGCTATGATTACTCAGTGGAACAGAGGGAAGCTCCAGATCTTCATAGGACTTGGTCTGATCTCCATCGGACTTGGTCTATTTGGATTATGGTGGTAATATTTTCATCGTGCCTTTTTAGCCGTGACTAGGTTTGGGTGCTCATTCCACTGCCACGAACTTCTTCTTCTTTCATTTTTCATTTTTGTTTTCTGTCGAATCTACAATGATTGACGGGAGTTATGTCCTTTCAATTTGCAATTGCAAGTGTGGAAAGAAACAGACGGGGATCTTCTGAAAGTGGGGCTCCACATGCAGCGTCAATAGCATCTGAAACTATGCCCACTAAGTATCTAATGAAAAAGGATTTAGACACACAATAAATGAGAAATTGTCCAACCAATTCTAAATATATTCTACGGATATCAATTTAGTCTTAATATCAATTCAGTCATAAAAAACGCCGGAAATTCTATTGTAATCTTTCAGCTAAATTTTGACAAAAAATTATTGATGTGTCAACGTGACCTGAAAATAATTTTTCAATATATATGTAGGACTGCTAGTGATGGCTGGAGAGCACGTTATAATTAAACTGAAAATTGATCAGAATGACTACATTTGAATCCCGCACAAAGTTTTAGAATTAAGTTAGTAATATTGACGGGTGGATGACCGAATTGATACACACACAATAGAATTATGATTGATTGGTTAGTTTTACAAACAATAAACATATAGTGGCGCAACATATATCACGCGATTATCTATATGTGTGAGCTTGTGTGCAGATGAACAAATAACCTCCTGTTTCTTTTTTCCCTATTTTCTTTAACTTTGTATTTCCAACCGAATTGGCATTCAAAATTGCGCACACGCTTGAGTGTATGCAACAATAAATCGACATTTAAAAACTTTTTGGATTATTGATTGTGGAAAGAAATTATCGAGACAATACAAAAGAAAATTTGTATACCTATATGGAGCAAAAGAAAAATATATGAAAATTTGATCATCTATTGATAACGTTGACGTTAACAAGCTTTCTTATCACTTTGCTAGGGACAAAAAAAAAAAAACAGGCAATAATTTGGCTTTCTTATTACTTTGCTCAGGACAACCTTATGACTTTGAGGGACATTGATTAATATCGCTTTGAATAAGATTTAATGTCGCTGCAACATCAACATTAGACGACCGAGTTCAATTTTAATCTGATAATTTTGTCTGATTGAACAGGCAGATTAGACTTTGCTGCGTGTACATGAAAAAGTGAAGACAGATTAAGGTGAATTATTGTACGGAAAAAAGGAAATTAAAGCTATAGAGAAATCTCTCTAAGACCGAAGAATTTGACGACCTTCCGGTGCCGTAAGCCGTGCATCTTCGCACTACTGTTTTAATATTATATTGTAATAGGGTTTGACTTTTTTTATGTAACGTCAGAGATGAAAATTTTGACTTTCTGACTTCTTTCAAATCTAGATTTATTGTGTCCTTTCGCCGAGCGACGCTGGACGTGTGGGACGCGGATTCGGAGACATGACTCATGCTTAGATCATTGCACGAGGGCCTATTATATCTCCATCTTTTCATGAATAAATGGGCTCCTGCAGGTGTTGATGATGATTTTATTTTTTAAAGGAAAAATTCCATTTCATTAATTAGGAAAATATTCAAAAAAATACATAGAATGCTTTCAAGCTCTAAATAATTGTAGAGAAAGCAAATAACAAAGCATATTCTGCAACTAAAAGCACACTCTTATCCCAAAAATAGATCTGTCGCCATAAAATTTTGACTGCCATTACCAGAATCAATGATGAACACACACCAAAACTCCCACATTAAATTCAACGGCTTGTGGTGCGAGTCTAGGTTCAACATCTCTATCTCCATCATCGAGCAGTAACACCAATATCAATATATTGAAAAGAGCACAAATCAAATATAATGAGGAACTCCCACATCTATATCAAGATTTAGTTTAGGAGAGTAAGATCCCTAAATTTAGACCTAAATCTAAATCGAGAGAGAAGAGCGACATAATCTTGAAGAGTTTATGGAGCCACATCACCAACATCTTCATTAGTAACTCTCGACTGAATGAATGGTCGAATTGGACTCCACGTTCATTCAAGATCAACTGCAGAAATTATTCACACTTGCAAGCTCCCAAAATATAGTGAGAGAGAAAAAGAAAAGGTCAACCATAGAAAAATAAAAACTTAGGGGAGAGGGAGAGAGAGAGGAAAAAAAAAAGTCCTCCCCTCTCCCTTAGAATTTGGAGCAATGGCGGTGGAAACCGTAGATGGGGGCGAGACAAGGAAGGGAAGAGCGTATTACCTCTACACTCTGTATATTAGAAGTCGTGATTTTTTTTTAAGAGATAAGTGTACTAGCGCTTCTAAAATTATCACGAAAGTACAATTGGGTCCGAAAACTTTTAAATAACTCAATAAGTCTAAAACTTCTCAAATTGGTGCTATCAAGTCATTTGGTTAACTCTATTTAACTTAAGTAATGAAAAATATTAACTAACTTTTTTCATTCTTTCTCTCCTAAGTGGTGTTGACATAGCTAATGTATGAAGTACGAGACCAAAATCACGTTGTTTGGTCCAGTTTGCTTTTTTTTTCAATTCCATTATTATTTTAATAATATACCGAAAGAAAAAGTGGAACGCAAGCCGTTGGGGTCGCAACGTCTAGGGACACAAGCCTGTAGCAGGCGACGACCGATGGTGGGGTGGCGGCGTCCCCTCACGTGACTTGTGCTCCTTCCACTCTTTTAATAAAAAATTATTTATATTTTCTTGTTTAAATAATATTTAAATTTAAAAAATAAGATTTGGACTAAAACAGCATCATTTGGTTGTGTTCTTCATATTTTAGGTAGTTCAGCAGCATCACGTAGGAGAGAGAAAATAATATAAAGAAAAACAAGTGTGCTTTTTCTATCGCTGAATAACTTGATTGCACCAATTTGATAAGTTTTAAAACTTCGTAGTTTTTGAAATTTTATAACCTAACTGTACTTTTGTGAAAAACTTTAAGACTTTTAGTACCCACCTTTTTCTAATTGGTTATTTAAGAAGCGTCTTGGGGAACTCATTAATTCAAATACGTATTTAGAAAATTTAGTTGCATGGCCTTGATTGCACTGGAGAGAATAATTGAACGGGCACTAATCTGATTTTAATTGAAAAATCGTAAGAACAAATAGTAAATGGGTTTTTGTAATATTCAAACAAGCTTCTTCATGTCTTTTTCTCTTAAAGGCTTTCTTTCTCTAGAGATGAGGACAAGACAATAATTACATAGAAAAGGAGCATGCAAGAAAAATAAACTAGGACAGAATTTTTTTTTCTTTTTTATACTTAGGAGCCGTGCGATGTGAAAGTCTCATGCACGATCTTGAATGAGAGAAAGAAGTGAGGAATCCTAAGGGGCTATATTCTTTAAAAAAAAATAGTTCTTTTTTATATTTGAATATTTCTTCTTCTCAAGTACTTTCATTTTGTGTTATTTGCTGACCCCCGAGAGACTTTTTTTTTCCTTCACCGTCTTGCGTGCATTCAGACTTCATTCTCAAAATCAATTCTACGTCAAAAAATAAATGAGGCAGCGCGCATTCAGACTTCATTCTCAAAATCAATTCTATGTCAAATAATAAATGAGGCCGAAATGTGTTTCATTTTTTCCTGAACGAAGAGAGAGAGAGAACAAATGTAAACATTTAATTTTGTTTATTTATTAACTACTTAGCAGCAGCATGTATGAAAAGCCGATCAAATGTCATGAGCACAAAAAGGCAACTAGGGCACATACACGCTTGGAGTCTAATGTTTGACTTGAAGATGTGCAAAGTCAAAATTTTAAAATGTGCACCGTGTAGTTTTTTTAAAATATTTACACGGCCATTTAAATCTCCGTCCTTATCATTTTGAATAACTTTAGTACAAGTCAGTTCTCGTAATTCTTACGAGAGAACGATTCAAATCACATGTCTCGTTTTTTTTAAAGCATGCACACGGCTATCTAAATTTCCGTCCTTGTCGTTTTGAGTAACTTAGTACAAGTCAATTCTCGTATCCATTTGTCTCCGCATGTCGCATGCCTTAAGGCTAGGAGAAGTTTCCTATTTTCCAACCTTAGAAAGTGCTGGGTAGTTTACCGGAAAGTAAGGGTAATGAGATCATTGCTCACGGTAATCGCCAAAACTTTTTCCAAGACTATTGTTTTCTTTTCACATTTTTGTTATCTTTTGTCATGCGCGACTATTGTTTTGACAACTGCCACGGCGAGAAAAACCACTTTCGTTCTACAGTCAAATTCCGACGTTAAGACCGGGACAAAAAAGATTCAAAGCCGTGGCGTGGCATGATAATGCGCAGTTCTACAGTCAAATTCCGACATTCCGAAGCGACCGTCCTTCGTCTCCTATAAATACCGAGTTCCATTCTCTCCCTTCTCGACCAACATCAACACCTAATCTTGACCTCCCCGTGTAGTCTTCACCTGCTCTACATTCTTTCTTTCGTCTTTTTGAAACAGAGAGAGAGACTTGTCTTGAAGAGAGAGACAGAGATGGAATATTTTCTTCAGCTATACAATCTCGCTCTATCAACTTCGATAGTTGTTTTGCTCTCTGTTTTGTGGAGAGTGGCGTTCAGGTGTTGGATTTCACCTGCGAGAGCTTATCAGAAGCTCAAGAGAAATGGGTTCGGCGGACCTTCTCCGACTTTCCCTCTTGGCAATCTCATGGACATGAAAAAGGCCATAAAAGATGAATCTTGTTCTGTGAATTCTAATGATGAATCCTCGAACATCATCGCTCATGACATCCACTCCAGGGCCCTCCCCTACTTTGCTCGCTGGCAAAAATCACACGGTAAGCCCACAAACGAAAAGATTTCTGTTAAGAAAAGTTCATTTCATGAAGTTGGGTTCCCAGTTACTTTTGTTGGTTTTCATTAATAATCTCTGTGTTTTGATTTCAGGGAAAGTGTTCATGTATTGGCTAGGCACAGAGCCGTTCCTGTACATTGCAGACCCAGAGTTTCTGAAGCAAATGTCGAGTGGTGTAATGGGGAAGAGTTGGGGAAAGCCCAGGGTGTTCAAGAACGACAGAGAACCCATGTTCGGGAACGGACTGGTCATGACCGAGGGTGACGAATGGGTCCATCACAGGCATCTCATCACCCCAGCTTTCTCTCCTGCCAACCTCAAGGTCTCTCTCTCTCTCTCAGAGCATACACACGTACCGATCTTTGGGCTTTTGAATGTGAGTGACATCAACTCATGGAAGTAACGTCAAGCTTATTTCTCGAAAAGGAAATGTGCATCACAAAATCTTTCGTAAGAGTTGAGGGTGCGTGTACACGTAAATCGTTTATCTCTAGTTATGTAAAGGAGGTCATTAGTTAGATTTTAAGGGTTTTATACGTGCACTGACTCACTTGTACATAATTTGCTTGTACCGCAGGGAATGGCAAGCTTAATGGTGGAATCAGCCAACAACATGCTGGAGAAGTGGACAGCTCTCGTAAAATCCGGAAACACAGAGATCGACATTGAGAGAGAGATCATATCGACGGCGGGGGAGATCATAGCCAAGACCAGCTTCGGCATTAGCCACGAAGATGGCAAGAAAGTTTTAGAGAAACTGCGAGCCATGCAGGTCACTCTCTTCAAGACAAACCGTTTAGTGGGCGTGCCTTTCAATCAAGTTATCGCCCCCAAACAATCCATGGAGGCCAAAAGGCTGGGGAAAGAAATCGACGACCAACTAATGTCGATCATCGATGATCGCAAGGCAGCCGTAGTGGCAAATAACCAGAAGGACTTGCTCGGGCTGTTACTCGAAGGGAACCGCGGGAATGGAAGAGCAGGGAAGAGTTTGACGACGAGAGAGTTGGTGGACGAGTGCAAGACCTTCTTCTTCGGGGGTCATGAGACGACGGCGTTGGCTCTGACATGGACGTTGCTGCTTTTGGCCATGCATCCCGAGTGGCAAGATCAGCTCAGAGGTGAGATCAAACAAGTGGTTGGTGATAACAAAGAGATTGATGCAACCGTGATTGCCGGACTAAAGAAGGTAAAAAAACACTATTCCAAATGAGAAATAATCAGTGCACGTTATTGTACAGGGAGCTAGTTTCGTTTGCTTGTGCTTTCAATTCAATTGCTTGATGTTGCTTAGCTGATATTTCATAGGAAAAGGGTTTGTTTCTGTGTTCCCGAAATTGGCATAATTTCATGTTTCATGATGGGTGAATAGATTCGGGTGGAAAATGTCTAATTATTGGAACATAAGCATGGTTTATTTTGGATAGAAATGAGCCTACAATTAAACAGTCCACACGACTAATTTGACCAGTTGTACTTTAACGGCAGAAGCATACTCTCTAAACCACCATCCAGAGAATAAGGTAAAAATCAGAAAATTAACGTAGAACATAGCTATGCATCATGCGGAGGTAATTGAACATCCTTTATTCACATAACAGAATGAGATGCAAACTTCCATTTTTGGCTTAATTTGAGGGAGCTGGCTAACGTGTGTATGCACAGGAGTTTTAAATTGATTATGTAACATCTATGCATGGTTATGTCTTTTTCGATCAGTAATGTTATCTTAACTGGTGATTGATTGCAGATGCGATGGGTTATGAGCGAAGTTCTGCGGCTGTATAGCCCCGCACCGAATGTGCAAAGACAGGCACTAGAGGATATTGAAGTATACAACAAGGTGATCCCTAAGGGAACCAACATGTGGATTGATGTGGTGTCCATGAACCACGACCCCGCTTTGTGGGGGGACGACGTGAACCAATTCAAGCCAGAACGGTTCAAGGAGGACCCGCTCTACGGCGGGTGCAAGCACAAGATGGGGTATTTGCCATTTGGGTTCGGAGGGAGAATGTGCATCGGCCGGAATCTGAGCATGATGGAGTACAAGATTGTCTTAACCCTAATTCTCTCCAAGTTCTCCTTTTCTGTTTCACCAAGCTATTGCCACTCTCCTTCCCTTATGCTCTCTCTTAGACCTTCCCAAGGCTTGCCTCTCATAGTCAAGCCTCTTTAGGATAGTCAGCAATAATACTTCTTTTGGTTAAAGAGTAGTAATGTAGAATCTGATGTACTTGCCATTGGCAATATTAGGGATATACACAGGGTCTGTTAGCTCAGCTGCGAGTATTCATTGTAACGTTATGTTGCACATTTTACCATGAGACCGAATTTTAGTAAAAATTTTCAATTATTACGAGATGTGTTAATTAAGAGACCTATGATTATTTGAATTAAGATGTGGTTACAAGATACTTTTCCCATTTATATGAAGGATGAGAGGTATTCAAATTCAAATCAGAAAATTATGAAATTGAATAGGGAAAGTTACCAAAGAAGTCCTGAATCTATTGCAATTGTGCCAATTCAATCCTAAACCTTTTGCATTTGTGCAAATGTATAATTAAAAAAAAGATAATTAAAGATAATTTGAAATAACAGTAAAAAAATGCTATTCAAATTTATTCACGTCAGCATCTGTCGGCCCAAGGTGGTGGAATAAACAAAATTAGTATAAATGCAAAAAGCTTATGACTAAACTGATAAAAATTAGCAAAATTGCAATAGTTTAAGATTTTTTTCGTAATTTTCTCAAATTCAATAGGTGTCAATGGTTAAGTTCGGTCCGATTTCTCAAATAATCAAACCGAATTGAACCATTAGGGTGAAAGCTTCAACTGAATCTAATGTCACCCTGAACTGAAATAAAAATCTAGTTTGATTCAGTTTGGTTTTCGATTTTTCCTTTTTGATTTTTTTTATCAATTCTTTTTCTTTATTTTCATTTCTTTTCTTTTTTGAGGATGAAGGCCAACGGGGGTGGCCAACTCCTAGGCAGCGGCCCCTTGCCTAGGCTCTCACCGACCCTCAACCCCAAAAAAGGGAAAGGAAAAAAGAAAGAAAAAAAAAGAATGATTATTTTGGAGATTTTGAGTATGATTTGGTTAACTGAACCTAACCTAAAGAAATAATCGAATTGAAAAAAAAAGGATGGTTATTTTTATTTACTTAAATCCAAAACCGAACCAAACTAAAATGTAAGAAAATTTTTGTTTAGCTAAGTTTGGTTAGCAATCCGGTTTGATTTTTTAGTTTGGTTTTTACACCTCTACTTGCAACTGGTTAACTTGATTTGATTCTTGACCAGTATTGAAAAATGACAGGCCCTTTTATCATTCATTTTTAGTGACGAGAATGAACTTTCCTGAATTTGAGGTGGAGATGAGATAGTATGAGTTTGTTTCATAAATAGGGAGACGATGTGAATTTTCCAATGCACGTGCTTGAAAGGGCACATGTGCACGTGCTTTATTATTTCTAAATTTGAGCAAGTGTTAGACAAGAGACAAGAAAGTTTATGTGGCGAAGAGATGGAATAGGAGGTGAGAAATTCTGCCCCTCGTCTGTATATCTGATGTGTATTTTTGCATGTTGAATCCACTTGGTCACTATTTGGGAAATTGCTGCTAAATTTGGTGCACCAAAGATAAGCGATCATACAAAAGTATAAAGTTTAGGATAAGATTGGCAAACGGTCAAAATGTTTAGGATTAAATTGACACAATTAAAAAGTTTATGACTAAATTGACCGTTGTACAATAGGTTTAGTAGTTCGGTTCCATTTTTCAGTTCGGTTCTGACACCTCTACTTGGAGCTTGTTAACTTGATTTGATTCTTGACCAATTTTAAAGATGACATGCCCATTTATCATTCATTTTTAGTAACGAGAATGAACTTTCTTGAATTTGAGGCAGAGACAAGACAGTTTGAGTTTGTTTTATGATTAGGGAGACTCCATGAATTTACCAATGCATGTGCTTGAAAGGGCACATGTGCATGTGCTTTATTATTTCTAAATTCGAGCAAGTGTAGACAAGGGACAGGAAAGTTTATGTGGCGAAGGGATGGAGCAGGAGGTGAAAAATTCTGTCCCTCGTCTGTATTTCTGTTCTGATGTGTATTTTTGCATGTTGAGTCCACTTGGTCACTATTTGGGAAATTGCTGCTAAATTTGGGGCACCAAAGGAATGAGAAGAACGCAAAATTCATGCACAAAAGAGAACTAGCACGTGATGTAAAAATGGCACTAATTCATCAACTCGATGGTCAGCGATAACCAATCATACACAGGTATAAGGGATAATTATCAAAAAAATTTGGGAACCTATCATACGCTGGCCAATTAAGTCTTAACCTCTTTAATTATGTCAATTTAGTCATTAACCTTTTGACGGCTTGTACACTTAGTCATAAACTTTTCAAGTGAGTCAATTTGAGAAATAATCAATGCACGTTTTTGTACGTGGAGCTAGCTTTGTTTGTTTGTGCTTTCAGTTCAATTGCTTGATGTTGCTTAGCTGATATTTCATAATGGGTTAATAGTTTCGGGTAGAAAATATCTAGTCATTGGAACATGAACATGGTCTGTTTTGGATAGAAAACTTATGTAGGTAATTGAAGATGATTTATTCACAAAACAGAATGACTTAAAAAGCTGTCCTGTACAAATTACATAGAAAAGTTCTTAAATGTCCGTGTACGTTAGTGGGTCACCTTTCTTTTTCAAGAAAAGACCCTCTTCTTCTTTCCTTTTTTTGGCTTAATTCGAGGGAGGTGGTCAGCGTCGATCCGCCATAAACGTGGACGAAAAGGTTGAGATAAGCGTTGTGACCACCATACGATAAAACCTCATGTCATTGCCAATTGCCACGTATCTGCATGTTCATGCTTAAAATATTATGTATCCACGAGCCAAGTGAGGCAGTTAGTGCCTATCTTGATAGGTGCATGCAAGACCCATATTTACACAGGAATTTTAGGACACTTGCCGTAAGTAAGGATATTTGCGAATTTACGTAAATTACGTAACATCACATCTCATCAATATGAATTTTCAATTAGTAATGTTATTTTAATTTGTGAATAACTAAAGATGGGATGGGTGATGAACGAAATTATGTGACTATATAGTCCGGCATCGAACATGCACAGACAAGCACTAGAGGATAATAAAGTTTATGACATGGCGATCCTTAAGGGAACGGACATATGGATTGACATGGTGTCAATGAATCATGACCTTGCTCTCTGGGGGGGCGGACATCAATCGGTTCAAGCTAGAGCAGTTCAAGGAGGACGCGCTCTACGGTGGGTGCAAGCACAAGATGAGTTTTGCCATTTGGATTTGGAGCGAGAATGTGCATTGGTTGAAACTTGACCATGATGGAGTACAAGATTGTCTTAACTTTGATCCTCTCCAAATTTCCTTTTTCTATTTCACCAAGTTATTGCCACTCTCCTTCGATCTTGCTCTCTCTTAGACCTTCTCAAGGGTTGCCTCTCCAAGTAAAACCTCTTTTGGAAGGTCAAAAATAATACTACTTTAGGTTGAAGAGTAACAATATATACCAAATGTCAATCTCTTTCTTTTTCTCGCTGCCCCTCACCCTCCCCCAACTTTTATGGTTTCCGTTGCTGCTACAAATTATGAGGGAGAGTTTCTCTCTCTCCCCTCCCCCCCCCTCTCTCTTCTCCCTCTGGCACCCTTTTCATCTTTTTGCAGCTGATCTTGGGTTCAAAACTTTTTTTCGTCGCTTCTCTCTCCCACTATGTTTTGGGAGTTTGCAAGTGTGAATAATCTTCCATAATTAATCTTGGGTGAATGTGGAGACTAGTTCAACCGTTCATCCAGTCAACAACCACCTATAAAGATGTTCATGACGTAACTCCACATACTCCTTTCAGATTATGCCGCTCTCCTCTCCCGATTTAGATATAGGTCTAGATTCAAGAATTTTACTCTCCCAAACTAAATTTAAATATAGATCTAGGAGTTTTTTATAGATATTTGATCTGTGGTCATTCAACATATTGATGTTGATTTTATTGCTCAACGATGGTGATGGGGACGTCGAACCTAGCCGTGCACCCCAAGCCATTGTAATTGGCACGGGAGTTCTTGGTGTGTGCATATCACTGAATCTGGTGATCGACTATCAAAATTTTATGGCACCAGATCCATTCTTGGAAGATAAGAGTGTGCTTCTAGTTGCACAATATGCTTTGTTATCTGCTTTCTGGTATTTTTTTTCTGCAGTTATGCAGAAGATTGAAAGCATTTTATGTACCTCTCAAATATTATCCTGATTGACCAAAAAATAGTAATTTTACCATTTATGATATAGAATTGATGCTCTTGTATCTAAAGAAATTAACTATGACTATTCTGGCGCTCGAGCCTTGATAATATATAGTTAGGGAAAAAGTAGCAAAAAACCCTAAATCTATTAAATTTGTATCAATTCAATGCTAAACCTTTCAATTAGACCAATTTAGTCTTTAAACATTTTTGCATTGGTACCAATTCAATCCATCCAGTCAATTTAGGCTAAAAATCATTCACGTAAATGTCACCATCCTACGTGGCACCACCAACGCTAACGTGAAATTTTTCTACAATTTTTGGATAATTTTTGAATTATTATTATTTTTTTACTTTTTTCCCCTTACTTTTTCTTCTCCCAAATAGGTCAGCCACAAACATTGGCCATGGGGAGCGAGGAGCCGACCCTCTCCTATGGCCAACAGCCAATCGGCCACTGACAATAAGAATTTTTTTTGGGGGGGGGGGGGGGGGAAGTAAGGGAAAAAAAGAAGAAAAGAAAAAATTATTTATAATGGTAAAAAAATTCACGAGAGCATTGGCGGTGCCACGTAGGACGGTTAGTATCCATGTGACACCCTATTTTTCTGCCAGTTTGGATTACAAGCAGAATAGTATTTATCAGGTTTGGATTAGTGGTGGAAAGTGAAGTAGGGAGATTATTAGTATTTTGAGCAGTGGAATATTTGAAATTATGATATAGTTAAATGCGGTACTTGTTAGATGGACCATTGGTAATTGAGTAATTGTGTTAGTTTAAGTAAAACGGTTCATGTGAGAGTTTGATTCGCAGATTGAGTGCAAAGCCTCCCCAACCGCCATAGACCCCCACCGACTCAAGCCCTCTATAAAAGGGCAATCTCACTCTCTCTCATTTGGAAGACCACCTCAAGAACTCTCTCCATTTCTCTCTTTTATCTCTCATCCGTGAGCTCTCTCATTCTATCTTGTACAGCGACTTGAAGGCTCGACGATGGAGGTCCGTAGTCTTCCCTAACGTCGCGCTCAGCCAAGCTGACTCCATTTTCGAAGTGATTTGAGCTCCATTTCTTCATACTTTGATTCAAGGCAAGCAGATATCTATCCTTACCACTAGCTACCCATTTATCATTTGTTTTGGTGCAAATCCTTGACTTTTGGAAATGGGTATGCCGATGAGCAATCAGGCTTACATGGTGGGAAGACGGTGATGCATAATAAATGACTTGAATGATCAACTCATATATTATGCATACCCAAGATCCCGAGAAACTCATATATTACGCATGCCCGAGATCTCGCGAGTGGTTTGACCATAAGGTTTGAAGAAAGATCCATGAGCTTCGGTACTTGTTAATTTTGCTAGTTAAATTTTGCTATCTGGCTATGGGTAGGTTGAATATAAAGTTGGATCGTTTTGTAAGTAGCCATGTCAACGCGGATTGCGATTGGGATTATATGCTTGTTCGTGGTGAGATTGGAGAAAAGTTTTAATGAAGTCTTGTGGCCTCTCATGTACGCCTTTCGTAGCAATTTTCTTTGATACCCTATTTAGATTTAGGTCTTGATATGAGGGTTTTGGTATCCCGAACTAGATCTCAATATAGATTTGAGGGTTCTTTACATGTATTTTATTGTATTTTTTCAACATATTAATATCGTGTCATTGCTCGGCGATGGTGATGAGGCATTGAATTTAGACGCTCACCGCTAGCCGTTAAAATAGAGCGAGAGATATTGACTATGCTTATCATGAATCTAGTGATCGGCCGCCGAACATTACGACAAATTTGCACTTAGAAGAAGGGAAGCGTGTGCTTAGCTGTAGACTGTGCTTATCGTTTGCTTCGGCATTTGCTTTGTTCTCTAGTATTTGAAATTTGCTAGGCTTGAAAGTTTTCTATATATCTCTCTGAATATTATTCTAATTAATCAATGAAATCTTTGTTTCGACCGGAAAAAAAAAACTAAAAATTTTCATGGTTTTCGAAGGACAACTTTGTAGAACTCAAGCTTTTCGACAGTCACAACTCAAGAGACATATTAGAAATTAAACACACGGCGATGGGGAAAAGCATAGACTCTTTACTTTCAAGCATAATTACAAAAGTCCGTTAGTAAGAGTAACAGCGTGTTTTACATGACGACACAATTCAAGTGAAATAAGGAATTGTGAATTTGTTACGCGGCTGTTTAACGACCTCCTCTATCCATCAAGAATTAAATAGACAAACGTAACGTAAAAGATGAAATGGACCTGCGCAAGGTACTGTTCAGCAGGAAAACCTTGAGTCAACATAGTGCTAAAAACATGCGTGTCTCGCAGAAATTGTCATGGAAAACGTCGTCCTAGGGCGAAAAGACCCCGGTCAAATTTA
>JAGVVM010021133.1:0-24735 GCA_019149425.1 Psidium friedrichsthalianum | reverse complement strand
TTACTAGAACATAGAACAATTTTGTGCGATTCTTGATCAACACGAATTTCGAATATATCAGAACATAAATTTTATGGTCGTGTTATCAAAACACGTTTTTGCCATCAGACAAACCATTGATAGAACAGAAAAGAAAAAAAAAAAAACAAAAAAAAAAATTTCTATTCTGCAACAGATTATCTTATCATGCGCGCCCCAAGTGATTGTACTCAGCCAGTGGTATAAATAAGTGGTAATGTTATATATACTCACCAGTGCAATAGTGCAAGCAATAATGCTTTAATACTCGCAAATAATATAGGATGTAGTATAGTGGCAAGTAACAGCAAGAGGCCTCCCAACTCATGTTGGTGCGCAATTAGCATTCTCCGCTTCCATCCGCCATCCTAAAATACTGTGCGACAAGAAAGCCGTTATACCTCGTCTGAGATCCTCCGGCCTCAACGCCACTCCCTGCCCTATTGAACCGAATCGTTACATAGCCCAAACAGCTATCCTCCTAGATTTTTCCCAAACCACAACACCGTTAACAAAGAGAAGTCTTCATATTGGCATCTACGTTATAACTTCCCTTGAGGGTATAGTCGATAATGGATAATACTGATAATCAGTATACTATGCAAGAGGGTATACTTATGCCAAGCAGTATAGGTGGTGGTCATATAGGTTAACTATAAGCAGGGGACATGAGTTCTCAAGGTGAATATGAGCAGCGGCTAGTTTGCAATAAGTGAGATATGAAGCAATGACTACAAATGAATACAAGGCGAATACATAGCACTCGACTAGGTGTACATAGGGTCGAATAATGAGAAGCGGACATGTGAATACAAAGTCAATAAAATATGACTTGGTAAATGAAACAAATTTACACGAAATAACACTTTACAAGCCCGATTTTGGGATCTTCCACATTTTTTAACCATCCAACTTGGTACCAAACACTTTACGGAAATACTTGTTCAATCCTTTTTGGTCTGATAAGACCTCACACAGGCACACAAGTCAAATCATCCGTCATATCTCTCACACACCCTACTGGATAACTATGCTTGCACGTTACACATACAAATTCGACTAAAACTAGAATTCACAAACTGTCAAAGCAACCAAAAGCAATCAGTACACAACGTAAAATCCCCTAACTATACCACTCGGATTATTCACTTCCGAACACAAAAAACTTGAGACACACTCCCAAGCTTCAACCCACCTTTTAACTCTGAATTCAAGATTGGAAAGTGAGAATAGTAGAGGAAAGGTGATGTGAAAAGAACTTCTTTTTCTTGTGTAAAATATCAAATTGGAATTCTTTTTGAAGTTTGAGTATGTAACGAGAATACCATCCTATGGCCAAGGTCAAATGACCTTTAAATATTACTAAAAGGTATATTTTAAAAAGAGTAGATGAATGTTAGGTGAAACCGTCCATTCATATTAAAGTTACAATGTGCATGCTTATACAATTGGCATCTAATATATGACCAAGGGGATATGAAATTAATCAGATAAGAATTGGGCGCCTCATATTAAGAGTAATGATGACTTACCCTTAGGTGTCAAGAGAAATATAAGTTGGTTTTCAATTTGAGAAGACCTCGTGTCTTAACATGTGTTTCTTAGTTCTATGTTATAAGTTATATTATCGTGATAATTATAAGAGAGAAAGCTTCTTCTGCTTCTGCTGAGTAGGTGAGTGAATCACCATATCGTAATACAATTTACTAAGGATAAATAGATAATGTGACACCCATGACACAATTGGTGGCATATTTCATGTCTCCAAAGAAGAGCATAGAGCTAAATTTTTTGAGAGGAAAATGAAGAGTGTGAGTACGTAATTAAAGAGAGTCTAATGACCCATCTCCAACGTAAGATATTTATCATCAGGTCACCAAGATAAAAAAGCAAGTTCTGGAAAGTTATATGGGAACAAGACAAACCAGTGCCCCAATTCTAAATAATGATAAGTCCGAAAATATTTTAAATTCACTAAAATTATTGATAAACAATACAAATGCTAGAAAAATCTCACTTCACTAAATTTAAAAACTCGAAAATAAGTAACATATAATATTGAAGAATGTCCATCCACATTCGACAAACTAAGATGGTCACGTATGGTCACTTCATTAATATCAGTCATACACATCATCGACGTAATATACACACATAACCCGATCAAATTCCAACACATTATGGATTTGTGGATGCAATATTTGTCGTGGTGACATTATCATCCCTTGTTTTTCCAATACCTCATCTGAATATTTAACAATTCAATTAAGATTTTCTAACGTGCCAACTTGAACTTCAAGATAAATAATATTTAGTTTTATAGACCTAAACACTTTTTACCAAACATCAATTCCATTGTCACAAGCCTTGATGCGGGAAAGGTATCAAAAAAGTTCTAACCACCGATTCTATTAG
The DNA here is from genome assembly GCA_019149425.1 of Psidium friedrichsthalianum. NCBI lineage: Eukaryota > Viridiplantae > Streptophyta > Magnoliopsida > Myrtales > Myrtaceae > Psidium > Psidium friedrichsthalianum. The sequence goes on along the minus strand of JAGVVM010021133.1, from coordinate 22,302 downwards.
TATCGATTCAATCCTAAATCTTTCAAATCGAACCAACTTAGTCCTAAACCTTTTCACATATGTACCATTCAGTCCATGACGGCCAATATAGGTCGGATTGCTGATGCTGGTTGTCCATATGTTAGCACGTTGGCGCTGACATAGATATTTTTTTACTAATATTTTTATAATTCTTTGAAAGTGTTTATTATTTATTATATTATTTTTTTATTATTTTTTTTTCTTTCTTTTATTTTTTCCTTTCATTTTGCTGCGCAAAGGTCGTGGTGACACCATTATTGTCCACTAGCAAGGGCCAGCAAGCCCTTGTCGGCGATTAGCGAGGGTTGCCTCGCTAGCGGCCGATCAAATAGGGAAAAAAGAGAGAAAAAAAAATAATAATTAATAAATTTATTTTTTTAAAAAATTATCAAAAATGTTCACACGTTAATGCCTCGATCACCTGACATGGATAAGCCAACGTCCATAATTGGCAATTTCGTCTAATTGGCTGGATGGATTGAATTGTTATTAATATGAAAATTTTTATGACTAAATTTATCCGGTTGAAAGTTTTCGGGAATTCCAAAAATATAATAGATTTAAATTTTTTTGGTACTTTATTTTCCTCTTAAGGCTTGGTCTGATTGAATTAGTCAAATTAAAAGGTATAGGATTAATTTGGTACTAATGCAATAGATTAAGGATTTTTTGGTACTTTTCGTCATCTCACATGGCTCCTAAGTGATAAAAGAAAGAAGAAATCACTAAAATTGGCATATATATATATATTATATATAGGATTGTTGACTGAATAGGTTAAGACTTTTTGGTAATTCTCAAATTACTCCATCAAAATTTTCATGAAGGCAATTACTATGATTTTTCATCTTGTCCGTCCATGTGTCCCTAATCCGCACAAATCTATAGTCTCGACCCTCTTTCCCAGAGTCAAAACCACATTTTTAGAAAGAGAATCGACAGCATTTGGATGAATGTAAGAGCAACGGTCTGTTTTGGGCCAAAAAAAATAATTAATTAAAAATTGTCATGATGTCCATTTCAAGAATTTATGACCAATAACATTCTCACAGCTATCCAAAAATTGTTATTATAGCAAAGCCTAATTAGAATAACATTTGATCCATCTTTTATGTAATTCATTACAGGGTTATGTAGCCCGACGGAAAAAACCCAAAAGTTTATCGTAACAAGTCGAATTTTCAAGTGATTTGATAGTGCGGAAAACCCCCTGAGTTGATAAGAGTCTCTCAAAAACCACGTCATGTTGCTGTCAATTTTCACTTTAACTCTACTCAGGTGGCTACTTTAATAATCGCTGTTCTACTGCCAAAAGACAAAATTTAAAGCGTAATCGCAGCTAACTCTATATTCACATAATGATTACGGGGTTTATATCAGTCTCCAACAGCTTTATGACAGATTGGTGAACAACTCTTAATGGACCTGGGGCCTTTTAAAACATCACCATCAACAGGAAGCTACTGAATTTACCAAACACTCAGATGCATTAAAAAATACGACGAAATCTAAAAAAAAAAAAAGCGTCGGAAAGTAATTCAGCCACGTCATGCCACCACAGCGTGTCTTACATAGACCGCGACGTCTATGGCGTCGTTCGTGGCTGATGGTTTTGGTGGCAAGTTCACATGAAAGACATTCTTAGTGGTAAAATGGTCCCTCCCCTGCAAGATTTTTGATGTAGCTGTTGGTCATTGAGACTAGCTATTTGATTAACATCTTAATTTATTATCGTCGCTATCAGTCCTCATCAGTCCATGATTAAGAAAAACATGATAAGGGATCAAACAGTGATGTTTCATCTAAATTTGGTAAATAATATCTGGAAAGCAAAAATTGATTAAGTGAGGTGGGTCTCATTAAGAATATTCGTATTCCTCAATTTAAGTCGTCGGAGTACTTTTTGCTTATTGATGTCTTAATCAACTAATCCTGTTAAAAAATTACTGAATTTTCTATTGGGCATTGAAATAAAACCAACTATCCAGGTTTGAACTCTCATATCGGAACATCACTGAGTATTTTCTCGGAAGCACGAGTCAATTAAGCTCCCCCTTTCCAACCCCTCCACGACCCACTTTTCATTCTTGACTCTCTTCACCTTTCTGTTTATTAATTCATCCTTCTTTTCTAGTGCTAGTTTTTTTGTAATTTCAAGATTCATGCGTACCTTGGCCGTTCCTTGGCCAAAACCCTCCAATCTAGGCGTAGAGACAAGACCCTCAGATTGGAGTGTTTTTAATGATTGAGATGAGAGAACAACAAACACATAACCATGTGGGGAACAAAAATTGGTGCATTTGTAGAAATCGTCTTAACAAAAGCCCCCAGAAAAAAAAAATTGAACTCGGTAGTGGAATTACTAGTGCATGCTTGTGCCCAATCTAATCAGAAACCCTAAATTTGCATCTTGAGAGAAAATCCAGGAGGTGGATTGGAGCTGGACGGTCAATTTCGCAAGTACAATTTGAGAACACGAATCCGGAGACTCAATGTAAACCTGAACCACTGATATTCTTATTGGACATAATTTTGTTTTTCCAAAAACTAGAGTCAGCCGGCAAAATTTAGACTGATTAAGATGACCAGAAGGCAAACACTTTTTTTTTAAATAGCATTCAAACATGTAATATCTGGTTGGAAATGAAATTGTCTAAAAAATAGGGAAAAACTACAAAAAAGAAGCTTCGAGACATGGGTTTCAAGGTTTTAATTTTGAGGCTAATCTCTTCCTAGAAAAAGAAGGAAATCAAGAGATAGAGTGAATAGATAGCTAGTCTCATCAAGTCGAACGGCAGCATTTGGAACGGCAAGACTTGTGGAGAGGAAGAGGTGTGCAGTGGTGGTAAAATATGTGAAAAAAAATGAAAAGAAGATGGAAAAAGACAGTCGAGTAGCTGAGACATCCTAGTAAAATAGGAATGACTCGGTGCTAAGTGCTACGAGAGGTTATGGGCAGATCATAAACTATATATGGGGAGAGAGGGAAAAGGGGTGAGAGGCGTGCTCTTGGGTTGGGGAAAGGAGGGTGTGACATCTTTTCTTCCTTATTTTATTTATTTTTGTCATTAGAATGCAACATGGATTAATGGAGCAAGCCAAGGCAAAAAGCGGGCAAAAGATAGAAATGAATATAAAGTTAGAAGGGAATGTTTTGTGGCAGAGTTTGGAGCGGGTTTGGGGGGCAATAGATGTAGTGCCGTCGTGGAAAAAAGAGTGAGAATGGTGGTGGGTTTGATGATGATGATGCACGCCGGCCAGCTTTTCTCTCCCTCTATTGGCACGCCTGCTCCCACTCGATAGCTCCACATTCTTTCACTCTTTCTCAAAGAAAGGACGCAAGAAACTGCTGGCTGCATATAAGATCATTCTTCATGAACATGTTGTATGTGGACACATTTTCTATGTTAGAATTGTACAAGTTCCAAGTTGGATGGAATGTTTTGTTCTACTTTGAAAACTTACCATGTGGGTGGGGTCGTTTTCGATTGGTTGGGACGTAGGAGGGTCCTTAAATCATCCTAAACCCGAAACTTGTCGGTTTCATAGGTTTAAGTTATCTCATACAAATTTTAGGATTTTCATCGAAAAAGGGTTCATAATATTTTTTTTTTGTCTCAATCTCCAAACGTTAAGCATAGCAAAATACGTATGTAATAAGTGTTCATGGAAACATTAACAAAGTTCGTATATTATAGCAACCTTTTTGCATCTAAAATACAAATATTGCTCATACTATTATTTATAGTTTCATGTGCTAAACATCCGTCACATCCTGTTTTATAAAGGAAAGACACAAAATCCCAATAAATGATGTTAATTTTATATCTATTTGGTAATTAGATACTTGCATAATGACTACTTTGCAAGTACAAGCTACCTCATATCTTTTGTATGGTGCTTTGTACAGGGTACAGTTACAAGGTACATGTGGCGACGGCTCTCTGACGAAAAACCTACCTTATATTCATCGGTTCTAAATTTTTTATACCCGAATCTAATCTCTAACCTCTAATACTCACCTTGCCATTTATCCAAGTATGTTGATCGCTCTATTCCATAACCCATATTCGTTTAATTGATGATGTGATGAATACTAGAGATGAATCGAGACGTGCTATTTTTTTTTTAATGTCTAGTTTGAATTTTCAATATTTATCAAAACATGATTGAGTAGATCCAATAAACGAGTACTCACAACAAGTATAGAGAGTGACAATGCACTTAGTAGATTTGTCTAATCGGTAGGGTCATGGTTGCCCTTAGAATATGACGGAAAAACTTACTTCTACAAGACCCCGACCCTGTATAATGTTACCATGCCGTGGACTATATTTTTCCCATGACTAAACTAAGCATCTCGTAAAGCACGGACAAAGTCTTAGAAAATTGTTCGTCAACAGATTCCTCATGTCATACGTTAATAAAGAAAGGTCATTAAGAAATTAAGTAAGCCTCTCTCTCTCTCTCTCTCCCCCCAATTCAAAAGAGAAAAAAAGAAAAAGAAGCTAATCCACCAAAGAGCCATGCGGGCGCGCTTGCCTAAGCTGGTCTAATCTTCCCTCGTAATTTGAAAAGAAGTGAGCAAAGACTTGGCAAGAAAAGAAACACAATTCCCATCATTCCTTCATCGATTACCCCAAAAGGAAGCTCAAATTTCTCTCTCCTCTCTCTCTCTCTCTTTGCTTTCTTTTGTTTTATAAGACACAGGTAAATCCAACCTCAAGATCTCCTCCCCTCTTTTTCAAAGTATTGTTCTCTTCCCATCATCCCACTTCCCTTCTTTAACAACACAATCGCCCACGCCTTGCATGCTCAGAACTTGTCACTAAAAACTCAGAGAGAAAAGTTTTTCTTTGCTTTAAGAGAAAAAAGTCGAAATATTTTGATGTGGGTCATTTTGGGGGAGAGGTGGAATGGATACCTTGTTTAGACTAGTGAGCCTCCAATCCTCCGATCAATCCTTCAACTCGAGCAGGACCTCGAGCAGCTCCAGATCCTCCCGACAAAAACCATCGCTCCCCTCACCAGCCGGAAGCCGACGAAGAATGCCTCAACATCTTCATGGACGATGAAGACTCTCCTCGTCTTTCCAGGCACTACAAACTATCCTTATCACCCCACCGCCACCACCCCTACCACCACTAGTAGCACTCACACTCCTACTCCCTCCCACACGTATGACCCCTCGGCTGATGTGTCTGTCTCGCCCGCCCGCGACCTCAACTTCGACTTCTCCGGCAAGTGGGCCTCCGACGTTCTCCTCGAGACCGCCCATGCCATCGCTGACAAGAACAGTGCCCGAGTCCAGCAGCTCATGTGGATGCTCAATGAGCTCTCCTCCCTTACGGCGACTCGAGCAGAAGCGCTTCCTACTTCCTCCAGGGCTTGTTTAGTCGTGATGACCGATGCGGGGCGAGCGGAGCTACTGTGCCTTGTTGGCCGGCATCGGACAAGACCGCTCCTTCGAGTCCACCCGGAAGATGGTGCTCAAGTTCCAGGAGGTGAGCCCCTGACCACCTTCGGCCATGTGGCCTGTAACGGCGCAATCATGGAGGCCCTTGAGGGCGAGAGCAAGTTGCACATAGTCGACATCAGCAACACGTACTGCACCCAGTGGCCAACCCTGCTCGAGGCTCTGGGCAACCCGGACGGACGAGACGCCCACCTGCGGCTCACCACCGTGGTGGCGAGCAAGGCGAACGGTGGGCGGGGCGGGTAGCGTTCGCCGGAGTGCAGAAGGTCATGAAAGAAATTGGGAGCCGGATGGACAAATTCGCAAGGCTCATGGGTGTGCCCTTCAAGTTCAGCGTCCTGTATCACGGTGGCGACCTATCAGAGTTGAATTTGGACGAATTGGATATCAAGGAGGACGAGGCGCTAGCGATCAACTGCGTAGGCTCGCTGCATTCGATAACGACGGTCAGCAATCGCCGGGACTTCGTGGTCTCAATTTTCCGGAGGTTGCAGCCGAGGATAATCACGGTGGTGGAGGAGGAAGCGGACCTCGATGTGGGCGCCGATGGGATTGAATTCGTGAAGGGTTTCCAAGAGAGCCTGAGATATTTTAGGGTTTACTTCGAGTCGCTGGACGAGAGCTTCCCTAGGACGAGCAACGAGCGGTTGATGCTCGAGCGAGGGGCCGGGCGAGCGGTCATGGACCTGGTGGCTTGCCCACCACACCACTCGGTGGAGAGGCGGGAGCCGGCGAGCCGGTGGTCAAGGCGCCTCCAAGGAGGCGGGTTCAACCCTAGTTCATTCAGCGACGAGGTATGCGACGACGTGCGCGCCTTGTTGAGGAGGTATAAGGAAGGGTGGTCGATGACGCCATGCTCCGACGCCGGCATATTCTTGACGTGGAAGGACCAGCCGGTGGTTTGGGCTAGTGCATGGAGGGCTTGAGGATGATGAAGCTCTCTCATGAACAGGAAAAATAAAAAATAAAAAAAAACAGAGCCATGGGGAGTGCTTCACACGTGCGATTTTTTTTTTTCGTTTCGTTTCGTTTTGTTTTTGTTTTTGTTTTTTTGTGGTTTTTGTGGGTTTTCCTGGTGTTGTGAGGGAGTTAGAGAGTCGGGGAATATTTGGTTGTTTTTCGATAGAATCAATTGAGTGATCAATTTTCATTAATTAGTCTTGTCATTTTATGATAATATTTCATTTTGATCATTCATCTTGAGGAGAGTCGGAGGTTATTACTTATAAATAGCTCGAATTAACTCATACGACAGTCAACACATTGACCGCTCCATCGACACTTTGTGGATCCGGTGGCCCTTTTTTGCCCCCATGTGTAGGTTGCTCAATCAAAGTCATTGGCTCTTTCATCCATTTTTCCAAGTAAAAAAGAAGTTGAATAGTTGCAATTATTGCAATATGACAAGGACACTTCTCTTGTATCTACAGAAGACATGCATACAAAGTCCTTAAAACGTAAAAAGTATTCTGACCCGAAAAAAAAAAATCCTTAAGAATACGAGGAAGAACTCTCGAAACATCTATTGAATTTTCAAATTGTGAAATCGTTCTCGATGGGTGTGACCTGATTGTTAAAATACGCGTGTGGTTGTAAATCGATCATTTCCTTTCGCTTATGGAATGGTCGTTGGAGCTTTTTTCTTTTTAATTTTCCTTTTGCCATTCTAATTGGGGTTGGTATTTGGTGTATTAAGCTGATATCAGCCAGTCGGTAGAAAGACTAAATTAAGGGGAAGTTTTAGTCTAATTAAAAAAATTGGACATTCAGCGGTTTCAAAGTAAGGAAGAGGTCTCAATCAAAGGTTGGAGGGGTCCTAGAATCTTTAGGACGGCAAGTGAGTTGGGGTTATGCTTGGGGAATCTCATCCAAAGGTGTTTAGCCATTACTGGCATTCAAAGAATTGGATAGTGGCCAGCACGCTGAGTTGACGTGGTCTTCTCTCCCCCTTTTTATCCTTATTTATTTAATTTTTAAATTTCTTAAAGTCTACAAAGTAGAGGAAAAAAAACGTTTCGCAATTATAATGCTATGTAGACATTTTCTGGACCCTTGAAAGCTCTTTGTTAAATCAAGAGAGAAATGGGGAAAGAAAAGGCATGACATTAGAAACCTTTTCTAAGCTCATTGATCAGCTTAATTGTGACTTTTAGATGATTTTTACATTTGTTTGATTACCCAAATACTCGTCATAAAGAACTTCGAGTCATGTTTTCCTCCTATGTTAGAAACCGACACTCGTGAGCACAAAATTGCACGACCAAGTCTATGATATAGAGCTAAATAACGACTAAATAGAAAGTGTTCATATGAAAGAGTTAGCAGTAAAGAATATGTGAGTGAACTAATTAAACGTGGCAGAGCCGACCTAGCTCGTGTTCAGACATAAGACAAGATATTGTTCAAACTCCAATATCATTCATACACGCAACTTAGAAAAACAACCTTAAGCAACGACGAATTGCGACTTTTTTTTTTTAATTGTTGTTTTAGACACCATCAATGGAGAAAAAGTTCTCCGAAGACGACCGGATCCAATCTTTGATGTCATGGTTGATGGGAAAACGAGTAATTACCCACCAAATCAGCCGACAACGGAGAAGACCCCTCATGTAGTTTTTTTTCCCCCTTCACTAACAATGCATGCTATTAATTATCTAGAATTGATAAGTAAGATCATTATAAGGCTCTGATTATTTCACAGATAATGAATATTTGAAAAATATCATTTTAATTGCTTACAAAAGTATATGAACGAAGCCTCAACCTCCCTCCCCCCAAATGAACGAAAAGTAATTTTATCTTTCATGAAAATTTTAGACAAAATTACTATTGGCAATGAAAATTTTTTATTTGACTACTTATTTAAGCGATCATTTTTAGAATTTTTTTTAAAAATTACTTAGTTTTCATGAAACAAATTGCGCCTAAGAAGACGGATGATTTTGCACGCCTCAGAGGTTTCACCTGTCAATTCAGTAACAACTATAACATTTTCTCATATCTGCCTTTTCAACACTGTATTCTATTAGGATCTTATCTTAGAAACAGAGAGAGGAAAGAACTACGAACTTTTTTTACGGGCCCCCACCACCCATTCCACGACTGGCCAAAAGCCTCTTTCATGGAGCTGTAAAATAAGGTTTAAAGGAGGGGGGGGTGGCGCTTTTGGCCCACGGGAAAAGGGGAAAAGAAATGCTTGAGGTATAGTGGGAACTCCTTTTTAGGGTACAACATCTTAATCTTTTGATGAGACTTTGCCTCTCGCCCCCACGTTCACAGTACCCACTCCCTCCCCTTTTCCCCCACCACTTTCTTCCTTGTTCTTTCTTTTTCTTTGGACAATCCACAGCACGAGGGCAAAAGATGGACCATACGAGGACTCATGATATATCTTACAAGCATGTGAATCGATCAAGTCCGAAATATTTTACAATACAATTAGTGAGATTTGAACACGTAGCTCAAATTCTTGAGCTGAAAATCAATTGATGCTCCAATTCACTGGGATTAATACATGTGACAAATTTACCTCAATTAATTTTTACTACTAAAAATCAGAAGCTGATATACTTATAACAAATTTATCTCAAACTAATTTTTTGACCACTAAAAACCTCAGGCTGATACACTTATGATAAATTTATCATAGATTAATTTTCGTTAAATTGAGTTAATATCATGAAAAACCCCAAATTAATACACTTGTGACAAATGAAGGGTAAAAACCCTATTCTATACACCCATTAACTATCACATGTCATCCAACTCAATAATTCGATTGAAAAATTTAATGGAAGGTAAATTTATCATGAATTTTTGGTGGTCAAGAAATCAATTTGGAGTAAATTTGTCATGTGTATCTGTTTGATGTTTTCATGACATTAACCTAATTAACTATGCCAAACATGAGATTTGCTTCCCTTTTGTTGTTGCTTATTTCTTTTTTTTTTCTTTTTTTCTTGCCTATGCATGTCTTTTGAAGTCTCTTTTAACGTGCTTAAATTGCCTGGTTTCCCCCGTGCCTTCTTTTGCCTTACCTTTCGGTTTTCTTTGATCGTGACCAGCCATGTCTTTCTTCCAATGGACCCCAAAAGTTCAGGATGCGCATACTACACGTTCTTGGTTCCACCTATGTTGTTTTCTTCCCCACTTTTTGCGTTCTTACTTGATAAGCTCATCAAATGTTTATGAAAGTCAATGTCTAATGGACGTGCAGAAACAGGAGAGACTTTCCAGGTTAGGAATTGGCCAAAAGGAATAGTTCTCTTTAGAAGAATAATTAATCCAAATCTTAAATTGAGAAGAAATAACGTACAGAATTCATAGCAGTTTCAATACAATTTTATTTTGATAAGCACATTCTTTCAATCTTGTTGAAATATTATCTTACATTGCTTGGCAATTAATCATATATGCTCTTTATATTCTATTTGGATACCCTCCACCTAATAACTTGAATTGTGGGTTTGCCTTTCTAATATGATATCAAAGTCAATATTATTCCTCTCGTATACATGCGTCCAATCCCCATCAATCAAATTTTACGGGCCTTTCCTACTTCGACTTGTGTGTGAGAGGAGGTGTTGAGATAATGTTTTACATCGCTTGACAACGAGCCATATATGTTCTTCATATTCATATGGTTTTCCTCTAACTAATAGATTAATTTTTTTTTTATTGAACCTTTTAGCAATATGGAAAATATTTTCCTCAAAATTAGCTTTTGCATAACTTAAAAAAGTGAATGAACGAAAATTATTTTCATATGAAAATATTTAGATAGAACTTGTTATCAATAAAGAAAATATTTTTCATTGACTATTTATCTCAAGCAATATAAGTGATTAATTTTGGGAAAATATTTTCCAAATCAATCATTTTTCGCAAAAAAATGGAATATAAAATTCTTCTTCTTTCATCCTCATTATTGTGTTTGATAGTCGCGACACAAATTTCGTTGGCTCGATCAATTTTCGATATGTCATGTGCATTCGGTCGAAAGATGAGTTGATTAATCACACTGTTGCTATGCGCTTCCGTGGTGATGGCATCGGCGAACGCTAGAATTCGTCACTACAAAAAGGACGTGAAGTACGAGATCAAGTCGCCAAACTGCTACAAGAAGCTGGCCATCACTACCAACGAAAGGAGCCCGGGCTTGACCGTTCTGGCATAACAAGGAGACACCATCATCGTGGAAGTTACCCAAGGGTTGGTGACAAAGAATCTCACGATCCATTGGCACGGCAGGTATATAGCGATACGATCGAAACTTGAGAAGTTTATGAGACAGCGATTTTGGGTCGGATTAAATTCTAAATTGGAAGTCCGGGGAGTGATGGAACATAAAGTGTGACTAAATGCCCCATTTCGCTCAAACACACTTTTACCTATCCTTTTGTCGTTAACCAGGTAAGGCCCCATATATAGAACTGTAAAGAAACGAAGAACTGAATTGTATTTTATTGTTATTAAAATGAATCTCTACGGCTTCTATTTATAAGAAGTTAAGGATATAAACAAATCAATAATAAATTAGAAAAAATCAAGGAGTGATTCTAAGAGATCCGTTGATTGCTGAAAATCGAGAATGGTTGTTGGAGATTTGCTGAATATCATATTCCAGATTTGATATCCTTTGACATCCCCTCGCACGCTGATGTGAGATATCTCACAATAAGCTTGTATTGCAATAGACGAAATCGAGTGGTAGATAGGGCTTTGGTGAAGATGTCCGCAGGCTGATCTATGGAGGAGATGTACTGAACATGGAGTTGCTTTTGAACCATCCGTTCTAGAACGAAATGATAGTCAATCTCAACATGCTTCGTTCGGGCATGAAAAATGGGATTACCAATGAGGTAAATGGCCGATATATTGTCACACCATAAGACAGGAGGACTCGGCAAGGATACATGGAGGTCGCGTAATAAGGCTTCTATCCATATGAGTTTGGCCGTTGCATCGGCTAGATAGTTAAATTCCGCTTCGATGCTAGAGTGAGCTACAATCTGTTGTTTACGAGAGCTCCAGGAAATAAGATGAGATCCAAGAAAGACACTATAACCACCAACAGACCTACGAGTGTCATGGTCACCAGCCCAACTTGCGTCGGAGAAAGCATGTAGTTGGCAAGTAGAGTTGCGAGTAAGCAGAATGCCATACTTAGTAGTACCGCGTAGAAAATGCAAAATACGCTTGACGAACTGCCAATGTGCATCAGTGGGAGCACGCATGAACTGACATGCGATATTGACCGCATAGGCAAGATTCGGCTGGTGATGGTAAGGTACTGGAGAGCGCCGACAGTGCTATGATATAAGGTAGGATCATGAAATAAAACTCCATGCTGTAGTAAAGGTGGGTTAGTACCAATAATACAAGGAGTCATGATAGGTTGAGCATCTTGCATATTGGTACGTTGAAGAATGTCGTGTGCATACTTGCCTTGATGGAGCAATAGACCTTTTTTAGTTCTTTGTAGTTCAATACCAAGAAAATAATGGAGCTCGCCGAGGTCCTTAATAGCAAATTCTCACTGTAAGGATTCAATTAGAGCAGATAAAGGTGTTGAGGGCGACCCAGTTAGAATTATATCATCTACATACACCAAGAGAAAGACACTATATATTACTGAGTGAAGCACAAATAAAGAGGAGTCAGTGTGAGATACTTGAAACCCAAAGAGAGAAGAAAAGAACTTTATCATTGGTGAAATGCACGCGGTGCCTGTTTCAGTCCATAAAGTGAACATTGAAGACGGCATATATGGTGAGGATGAGTGGAGTCGACAAAGCCTGGAGGTTGCTACATATAAATTTCTTCTTCAAGATGACCATGGAGAAAGGCATTCTTCACGTCCAATTGTCGAAGCTGCCATCCCTGACTAAAGGCAAAAGAAATAACAATGCGAACCATTACATATTTTACCATAGGAGAAAAAGTTTCATGGAAATCTACCCTTTCTTGTTGATTGAAGCCTTTGACGACTAACCGAGCCTTGTATCTTTCAAGGGATTCGTTAGCCTTTAGCTTGACTTGAAATACGCATTTACAACTAATGGGTTTGCATTGTTTCGGTGGAGGTCCAAGTCTAATTGTGCATTAAGGCAATGTATGCTTCATTCATAGCTGCTCGCCACGTTGGATCTTTATTTGCTTGAGAGAAGGAAGTTGGTGTCGGTATTGAGTAAGCTTCGGTTTGCAGGGCATAAGTGTGATCAGCTCGAAGTTGATACCGTGCCAAAGTTCCATCCTGTAGCCTTGTTACCATAGGATGAGATGAGGTAGCTACTGGTAAAGGCAAGTTGGAGGTGCTATCACTATCGATTTGATCATCATTAGTGGGTGGATCTGGGGGCAAAGATGACTCCAATTCTAAAAAGGTGTTGGAGAATTTTACTGAACTTATACAGGAGAAGGAAAATTAGTAGGGGCAATAGAGATGCATTTCATTGACTGAGGTTGTTGCACATTGTTGTTCAAAAATAGAGGGAGCATAAGACGTTCTGAAGCCGCAACTGTGGTTTGACAAGTATTCCTTGGACCACAGGTAGCAAAGGGAAATAATTGCTCATAAAAATTGCATCATTGGTAGCCTTTGTAGCCCGACGGATATCCTAGATAAATGCATAAATGAGGTCTGGATTGGAGCTTGTTCTTTGCATAAGATCGAAGATTGGGGTAGACCGCACACCCAAAAACCTTAAGATACTGAATAGAAGGAACAACTTTATGAAGTGTCTCCCATGGTGTTTAGTTTTGTAGAATTGGTGTTGGTAGTCGATTGATAATATGTACTACAGCCTCAAATGCAAAATCCCAGAGGCGAGGCAGTACAAAAGCATGGTTAAGCATTGAAAGGCCATTTCAACAATATGTCGACTTTCTCTCGGCTATGCCATTTTGATGATATTGATGAGGACATGAGGCCCTTTGATGAATGCCACAATCCTTTAATAAATTTTGAAAAAGAGGCCAAGAGAAATTTGCGTTCACAATCACACTAAATGGCTTTTACTGTGGTGGAAAATTGATTTTCCACAAAATTGAGAAATCCAGAGAAAATGGAGAGGAATTGATCACGAGATTGCAACAAGTATATCCATGTAAATTTGGAATAGTCATCAACAAAAACAAATATAAGACCATTATTAGATGTAGAGGTTATAGGAGTTGGACCCATACATCAAAGTGAATTAACTGCAATGGAAAAGTAGACCTATGATGGGTGGGTGCATGAAATTGACTATGACTCTTACCAGACATACACGCAGGACACGGTGAGAGTGTCACCGGTGATTTATTTAGAACTTGACAAATAATTGGAAGGCAGCATGACCAAGTCGGTTGTGCCACATGCGAACAAGATCGGTTTGCAGAGGCTTGGAACACGGATGGGGATGACAATTGCGAAGAAGACGTTGGAATGATAAAATTTCTCCTTGAAGTAGAGCCCTCCCGTATGATGACACTTCACAGAAAAGAGTTTGGTGAGAATAGGAAATCACAGTTGTTTTCTTGACAAAATTGATGTATAGATAGCAAATTCTTTTTGATTGTTGGAACAAGGAGAACATTAGACATACAAAATGATGAGAAAACATAGCTACCTATGTGGGTAATGGGTAGATGGGACCTGTTACATATGGTGACTTGCTGGGATCCAAAATAAGGTTGAACATTAGACAGACTGGAAGGATTATTGGTAACATGGTGAGTAGCACCAGAATCAGGATCAGGATTCACTGGAGAAAATGGAAGGTAGAGGAGGAATTTCAGCCAAGCTGAGTTGAGGGGACAATTCGAATGGTGATTGTCACGCCCCGAACCGACAGACGTGCAACATTCTTACCTTACTCCGATCGATCGATTGGTTAAAATAAAATTCTGTAACGCCCAGGAATTGGCCGAACCAATGTTCTTCAGAGTTATTACACTAGCGGAAATGATTCAAAACCCGAACATACATACAAGTGGAATAGAGAAAGAAAGACAACTCAACATACAAAACACATCATCTCTCATATACATATCATCCCAAGTGTTTCACTTACAAGCCAAAGAGGATCATTTCTCAATCCCAATACTTGTCGGTCATCTCACAAAAGAGAATTAGTCTGACTTCCTAATATCAAGGTACTAGAGCTAGCCCAAAAATTCAAGCTTAAACAATAAGTCTAATCCTCCGCAACCTTGCTTCCAGTCGAATGGCTACTCATCAGGGATGGGGATCTGAAAGGGCGATCAGCCACAAAGCATGAGTCGAGAGACTTAGCAAGTTCACACGCCTAAACTCAGCATAGAACGAAGCATACGCTAACACGGCCCTAGACACACAAGTTCAAGAATACAGGGTAACAAACAGAGCCATAGCTTGATAATTCTAATAACCACGCGCCTCATGCCAAATGCGGCATCACAAGCATCTCATAATCTCATCACACAGATGCAGCATACTTAAATCATAATTCTCGAGATCCTCTGGTGGCTCTCTGGCATTGTCGGTCCCTTCAAGCATTTCCCAATGCAGCATGCTCAATTCATCATTTCACATATCATGAGTTCACTTCATATGGATGCAGCATGCTTAATGTTTCACTGGGATCTGCCAGTGGCTCAATTAGCTTCTGCCAGACTTTCCTTGGGATCCAGTGGCCCGGCCTCCACTGATCCCGATCCCGCGTTTCACGCGCCTCGGGCCTATGCCTCGGACCTGGTAACCATGTCATTAGATATCCTCAGGCCGGCACCCTTGTCACTCTAGTTACCCCGTGCCGAGCACGTAAGAGGCGCGTATAGTACCGCTACCGTGGCTTAACAGCATCTGCGGCCGGTATCCCTTATAACCTTTCCAATTCCCAAGGGCCCCTAGACACACTCGGGTCGTCCCACACGGTTCTATACACTCCGTCAAACGCGAACACCCATACCAACATGCAATGCATCAATGCCACAACCAGGCAATTCAACAATGTTCAATGCTCAATGTACCATTTTATGTCGCATCCACAACGCACAAATATCAATGCATCATTATGCAGGCACACATTCACAAACCACGAGTACTTATGCAAGTCAACTTTACCACATGCATTTCTTTTATAAAAAACCACCGTGGTACACATATTCACATCAAAGTACATTGAATATATTAATCACACATTGTACCATAAACACGCATTTCAAGACTTGGATTGCATTCTAAGTCGCCTAGACCTCTAGGCACGTAACCTAGCACTCATGATTCGTACTAGAGTCCACGACGAAATTCACATAATCCCATGATCCTCACATATATCTCGTGGTCATCAATAAGCCTCGAGCCATCGATGTTCAGGAATGCAATCTTTTACTCTGGAACTCATTCCTCAAAACTGATTCTCATCTTTTCTCGCCTAAACCTCCAAACATGCATTTCCCTCGAGCATATCCATTCGAGCACATATCTCATGTTGAGGCACATCAAACATGATAATCAAACAACAGGTGTTCCAGAAACTCGCGTCCGAAGCCCCGATTTTCATTTTAGATTACCTAAACCTTTAGAATGCACTCTGGCATTCATTACTCGCACTGGGGTCCACAAAACACGATTTATTCCACAAGACCCACCCCTATCACGCATCACCAATGGTTATTTAACAAGTACATGACCTTCAAACACTTACTCCCAAACCCGATATCCTCTTTAGGAAGTCTAGACTTCTAGACTGCAATTGAGTACTAAAAATCCATTCTCTAATCCACAAATTCATAATTTTTCCACCATGACCAGTCCACAAACATATCCAACTGGTGGCTATCAATGAGCCATCAATGTCCATAGACACAACTATTTACCTCAAAGTTCTTATTTCGGGAGCTGACTTCTACACGGATTATCTAGACTTTTCGATATGCACTTGGGCACTCCTGATTGACTTTAGCATCCATCAAACCACCATCTTTGGTCTATGATCACCCATAAACATACAAAATCAGTAGCCATCAAAGAGTCGTTCGGTGTCCATATGTGAGTTTTAAGTCTCGAAACTCATCCTAGGACACACCTTGGTATATCCATTGCCTACAACCTCTAGAAACCTCATGATCCTTTGGGTGCACGTAGGGACCCATGGTGACGGGAGGAAACCGAGAGAGAGGGAGAGGGTTTCAAGAGAGATGAGGGTGAATCGAGATACCCAAAAGTGTGGGTAGTCAGCGGTAGCTTGAGGACATCGGCAGCGATCCGGCGTGGGTGGTGGTGCTCTCTCGGGACGTTTAGAGAGAGAGAGAGAGAGAGAGAACGATACCAACCCAGATGGCTAGAGTCGAGAGAGCTGACGTCGCTGGCTTCCGGCGGCGGTGGGAAAGGAGAGGGTTCTGTCAAGGTGGCTCCTGAAGGGCAGTTTCCAAGAGAGAAAACTAATGAGACAAGAGGTTAGTGAGGGGTACGAAGAAGGAACACGGAAATGGCGGCGGTAAATTAACTCCCCATGACCAGCTCATCAAGGGGAGCTCCATGAAAATTAGGCATTGATGAAAAACCTACATTATATAAAGGGAAAAAAAGTGAGATGTGACCCGTGTCAGAAAACAGGGTCGATTGGACCTCGAATACGCTGATTTCCTTTGGGTACCGCAGGTTGGTTGACGGAAAAACTCTACTACCGAGAAGGAGAGGGTTTAGAGAGAGAGAGAGGAGAGAAGAGAGAGAGAGAGAGCACGAGGAGAGTGTGGGTAGTCAGCGGTAGCTTGAGGACATCAGGTGCTGATCCGGTGTGGGTGGTGGTGCCTCTCGATACGTCCGAGAGAGAGAGATGTGCAAGAGAGAGATGAGAGAGAGAGAGACGATCGGAGCGAGGGAGAGAGATGAGAGAGAGAGAGAGGACGAGAGGAGATGAGAGAGAGAGGCTAGTGGAGGTCTCGGGTAGTCGTTGGGCGTGTGGTGGTGGCCGATGGTCAAGGCGACGGTGTCAGCGCCAAGAGAGGAAGGAGGAAGTTTCGGTGGAGAGAGAGGGCTAGATGGAGAGTGCAAGAGAGAAGAGAGGGAAGAGTAAGAGAGAGAGTTGTCTTCATCCTTCCAAAAATTAAGAAAAGAAAATAAATTGAAAAGGAGAAGTGACTTGTCATGAAAAGGGGACAAGGATGAGATGTGTTTGATGGGCATTAATGGGATTAAGATAAAAAAACATGATTACATTAGATAAAGGGAAAAAAGTGGAGATGTGACCCATTGTCACAAAAAGTTGACATTTTGATTTTCCCTCGATTGATTTGACACTGATATGATGTGATATTTCCCTCGGGGCGCGCTGTTGGTACCGGATAAAACTCTACTGCGCGCGACACGACTTCCAAGGCTAATCCAGTCTAATATTCTATCTCTCAAAACACAGTCTAGCTATGATCCAGGGAATCTAAAATGAGTCGGGGGCAAAATAAATCCTTTTCCACTTCTGCTTCACTTTTAAATTTCAGAATGAACGGTTAATTGCAGAACTCCTCAGATCATGTCCAAATCACCACTGCGATATTCTTGAAAGTTTAATTGTCCAAAATGGAATTCGTTTCGTGGCCCCATCCATACGATAACAACTCTAGTAAATACTCAGATTAACGAGTGGGGTTTTGGGAGTTACGTGTATCGACCGTTAGTTCGGTCCACATACTTTAGTATCCTAAGCAGCCTTTCCCCTTTGGTTAGTCATCTTGGGATGGCCAATCTCGAGCGATATTTAAACCAGAGTGCATCGACGAATCACATCTATTCTATTTACAAATTTTGAAAATGGGTCAAAAATTCGGAATGTCATAGTGATTATTGAAGATATCTGTCACGGCAATCATTGCACTATAACCATGTTTGTTTCAAATTTGACACTAAAGATTGCTTCATCTCTGACTTTGGTTATTATCAAGAAATGGATTGAAATTGGTGTTGAGATTCCGATTGTGATATAGCTGGCTAGTCCCTTGATAATTTCTATCTCTTCCTTCTTGGCTTTGATTTTGGAAAGAACGTCCATTACCTCGAGAATATCTAACAGCATGTTGTTGTCGTGATCTTTGACGTTGTAAGGAAACCATTGTAGACCCATCAAATGTGCAGCAAATGTAGCTGGTGGAGCAACAATAGACTCCATGAGGTCTAAGCATGCTTCTTGGGATAATATGAGACCATGAAGGGCATATCTACTCATTGTTTGATTTTGACTTTGCACTGATATGTGTTGGGACCCACCCTCATAAAGGGGAAGTGAGCTAATGGATTGCTAAGCCTTTCTTGTGATGGGGGCTTAGTACGGGCCCTCTCAGGCCCATACCAAATTGCGTCAGGGAGAATTTAAAATCGAGATCGACCTTAGTGTGGTCGGGTGACATTTGATTAGTGTACATGCCATCAGAGTTACCACCAATCTTTTTTTAAGAGTATGATTGGAAACCCTATCGAGCGATTGGGAGAGATCGTTTGATTTTGTGAAAACCAAAGAAACGGGTTCAGGGACTTAGTTACGTCGACTCGTTGGTCGACGCCTTTTTGGTACCTAAGTTGAGTGATTTCCTAATCTATAGAGTTCATGCAAATGCTTCTTAGGTAAAGTAGGTCTTAAAAATCAAAAGGGTTCATGCAGAGGATTATCTATCCTATCAATCACAGTCATTAAAATAAGTGCATAGTCAAGGAATCAATACATGTAGAGTAATCACATCAAATCATCACCCAACTGGCCATGTGGTAAGCATAGCAAAGCCCTATAGGCTCAAGGAACACATCAAATAGGTTCAGGGATGATTTGGAATGATTTGGGTCAAATTGATCAGAGAGGGAAAATGGTCATTTTTCAAGACTTGAGAAGTAAAAAATCATGAAAATAGATCAAACTAGTTGAATGTGAATGTGGTTATTTTTTTTGAATTTTTGGGATTTTTCTAGATTTTTTCTAATTTTTGAAGAATTTTTTAGCAATTTTTTTATGAATTTTTTTATGATTTTTATTTTTTTTGAATTTTTATTAATTTTTATTTTTTTATATTTTTTATTTCATTTTCCGACCGGGTCGGGTTGGCCCAACCCATGGTTTGGTCTGTGCTCGAAATGATGTAGGTTTGGTCTTTGGTGATTTTTCTATTTTTTTCTTTTGGTAATTTTTAATTTTTTTTTTATTTTCTAATTTATTATTATTATTTTATTATTATTATTTTATTATTATTATTATTATTTTATTTCATCCCATGGACCTAGTCGGATGACCTGGCCCACTAGCCCAACAAGAACGGCCCAACTCAAGTCCATTAACCCAACATCAAAATGACGTAGTTTCAGGCATTATATTTTTTTGAATTTTGTTTTTTTATTCTATTTTCCTTTTTTTGATTTCCTGCCTAAATTCAAATCCTACAGCCTGAGAATTCACCACGTGTCACTAATTTGACCGTTCAACCTTCATACTAAGATCTACGGCTAAGTTCAAACCAGAGACTAAATCCTAACCATCCGTTAAATTTTTATTTTTTGGAATGATTGGATAATTCGAATTAAAATTTTTATTGTCAGAAATTCTTAGATCTCGACACGTGGACTAACCCCAACCATTCGATCTAGTCTGTTATTCAGTTAATCAGTTATAACAACTGAAGATGACGTGGTGCCGCGCCACGTCAGCGTTGGACCAGGTCAACCTTTGTTGACCTGGTCAACGTTTCATCAAAGAAGGTGATCGGTGTCGGCAATGGCGTCGAAGGCCATTCCGACGTCCAAACCTGCCCAAACTTTGTGATTTCAGCTACAATCGACTCTAAAAGGCTTCCAGATCAACATATATTAGATTCACAGCTAATGGACAGCCTAAGAAGTTCTAATCAACTCTAACCGAACATAATCTCCGGCGAGCATTCGGCCTAACCAATATCTACGCAAACAAGTCGGAATAATCGGTTAGGAAGCATACCATGAGGTTAAAGAAACTTATCTGGGGATTGAAGAGACCTGTCTAGTTCTGAACGAGCTAAGGAGCTTGCGATCAGGGAGTGGGGTTCAGAGGTCGACTCGATGATTCACACAATGAAAATGCAAGAAAAAGGTACATAGAGGATCAGGAGTGCACTGGGAGTAATCTAAACCGAAAATCTCGAAGAACTGTGGCCTGGATTGGATTATGCCATTGACGATTGAGCTAGAGATGGTTCGCAACGATTACCTCGTTTGGCGACGAGACAATGTGCAGTTGGGTTCAAGTTGCTCGCAGCGGCTCCACCAAGCTTGGACGATTGGTCTTGCAGCCTGTTTTGCTCAAGGAACTCTGAGGAAGCTCCCAAAGTTCTTTGGCCGAGGAGCTTCAATGGCGATCTAGAAACCCCCTCCCTGGAATCTCTCTTCCTCTCTCTAACTTCTTATGTATTCTCTTTTAGTGCCTTGCAACTGTGCTTGAATGAGAGAATCTTCTTTTTATTTTTTCCCAGCACTGGCATGAATCTATTAGACCCCCTCTCCAAGCTTGTTTACGCGAGAAGAGAAGGAGGAAAGCTGAAAATGGTACTTTGGGTTAACGGTTGACCGGTTTGTTGGGTCGGACTTGATCCGACCCGAATAACCCAATTGACAAATTCTCCCAAATATCCAAAAAAAAAACTCAAAAATTAAGCAAATTGAAGCCTAAAATTGGATTCTATGGCACCAAATCTATTAGAAAATGGATTTTTTTGTAAAATTATCCATGAATTGGTACCAAAAATCCAAATTTTAAGTTCGACCCGAGGGCCCATTTTGCAAAATCCAAGCCTTAGATGACCTTTTTTGCAAAAGCTAATGCCACCAGTGGATTCAATAGGCCAAAAACTAGAGGGTGACATGCTCTGATTTTTATTTAGTCCCTGAAAAATTTTAAATTGAATTTCAAGTGTCTTAGGGACTAATTTGCAAATTTGAAATTGCACTTTTGGGCCTTTTTGCGAAATTTGCTAATTTCATGGACTTTTGGATTGGAATATGATTTGGGAAAATATAGGAAAATGTCACGACTCCAAAAATGCAGAAAATGAAAATTAAAGGGCTAGACTGAAATTGCTGGAATTTTTGGGAATTAATTCGAAAATGTGATTAACTAGGTAAACACAATTTCGAATTAATTTTTTGGATTTTCTGGCCAAAATGAAGGAAAAATAAATAAAAATATTGACTATTTTTTTTGTATTTTTGTGGCCTCAAATGCTATTTTTTGAATTTTCAAGTATTTTTCTATTTTCTGAAAATACTAAAAATGATGAAAAATATGAAAAATTATTTTTTGTTCAAAAATGGTTCCTAGGCTTGGCCAAGGTCTCTAAAGTTTATTTTTCAATTTTCTTATTTTTTTTCTTGATTTCTATGAATTTTTGAAAATAAAATGTCGAAAAATACCAAAAATATGAAAAACCCTTTTTTGGTCAAAAATGGTTCCCTAGGCTTGGGCAAGGTCCTCAAAGTTGATCTTTTTCAATTTATGAAATTTTATGAATTTTCTAAAATTTTCTAAAAATAAAACAACCTAAAAGTCAAATGTCAACAATATGGATACTACAAGGCTTTGATATTCGGCTCCCAATCCACGAAAAATGTGAGTGATACTCATGAGGGGAAATAATCTTGAGACTAATACTCATGAGGGGAAATAATCTCGCCAATCGAAGTGAGTTGGTCTACAAGAATAGTGAGTTGTTGAAGAAATTCCAAACCGTTTGGTTACCTGCTGAAGAGATTATAGTTGCATTCTAAGATGAGGTGCTTAGCAAAAATTATGAGTAGCATAAGATATACAAGGAATTCCCATGCCTTTGGGTTG
>JAGVVM010021131.1:0-11458 GCA_019149425.1 Psidium friedrichsthalianum | reverse complement strand
AAATTGGAAGGCAGCATGACCAAGTCGGTTGTGCCACATGCGAACGAGATCGGTTGCAAGGCTTGGAACACGGATGGAGATGACAATTGCAAAGAAGACATGGAATAAAATAAAGATCGTGATCAATTTCTCCTTGAAGTAGAGTCCTTCGTATGATGACACTTCACAGAAAAGGAGTTTGGTGAGAATAGGAAATCATAGTTGTTTTCTTGACAAAATTGATGTATAGATAGCAAATTCTTTTTGATTGTTGGAAAAGGAGAACATTAGACATACAAAAAATGAGGAGAAACATAGCTACCTGTGTGGGTAATGGGTAGATGGGACCCGTTACCTATGGTGACTTGTTGGGATCCAAAATAAGGTTGAACATTAGACAGACTGGAAGGATTATTGGTAACATGGTGAGTAGCACCAGAATCAGGATACCAGGATTCACTGGAGAAAATGGAAAGGTAAAGGAGGAATTTCAGCCAAGCTGAGTTGAGGGGACAATTCGAATGGTGATTATCACACCCCGAAACCGGCAGACGTGCAACATGTCTTACCTTACTTCGATCGATCGATTGGTGAAATAAAATTCTGTAACGCCCAGGAATTCTCGCCGACCAATGGTCTTAGAGTTATTCACACTAGCGGAAATGATTCAAAACCCGAACATACATACAAGCGGAATAGAGAAAGAAAGACAACTCAACATACAAAACACATCATCTCTCATATACATATCATCCCAAGTGTTCACTTACAAGCCAAAGAGGATCATTTCTCAATCCCAAATACTTGTCGGTCATCTCACAAAAGAGAATTAGTCTGACTTCCCTAATATCAAGGTACTAGAGCTAGCCAAAAATTCAAGCTTAAACAATAAGTCTAATCCTCCGCAACCTTGCTTCCAATCGAATGGCTACTCATCAGGGATGGGGATCTGAAAGGGCGATCAGCCACAAAGCATGAGTCGAGAGACTTAGCAAGTTCACACGCCTAAACTCAGCATAGACGAAGCATATGCTAACACGGCCCTAGACACACAAGTTCAAGAATACAGGGTAACAAACAGAGCCATAGCTTGATAATTCATAATCATGCACCTCGCGCCTCATGCCAAATGCGGCATCACAAGCATCTCATAATCTCAATCACACAGATGCAGCATACTTAAATCATAATTCTCGAGATCCTCTGGTGGCTCTCTGGGCATTGTCGGTCCCTTCAAGCATTTCCCAATGCAGCATGCTCAATTCATCATTCACATATCATGAGTTCACTTCATATGGATGCAGCATGCTTAATGTTTCACTGGGGATCTGCCAGTGGCTCAATTAGCTTCTGCCAGACTTTCCTTGGGATCCAGTGGCCCGGCCTCCACTGATCCCGATCCCGCGTTTCACGCGCCTCGGGCCTATGCCTCGGACCTGGTAACCATGTCATTAGATACCTCAGGCCGGCACCCTTGTCACTCTAGTTACCCCGTGCCGAGCACGTAAGAGGCGTATAGTACCGCTACCGTGGCTTAACAGCATCTGCGGCCGGTATCCCTTATAACCTTTCCAATCCCCAAGGGCCCCCTAGACACACTCGGGTCGTCCCACACGGTTCTATACACTCCGTCAAACGCGAAACACCATACCAACATGCAATGCATCAATGCCACAACCAGGCAATTCAACAATGTTCAATGCTCAATGTATGCCATTTTATGTCGCATCCACAACGCACAAATATCAATGCATCATTATGCAGGCACACATTCACAAACCACGAGTACTTATGCAAGTCAACTTTACCACATGCATTTCTTTTATAAAAAACCACCGTGGTACACATATTCACATCAAAGTACATTGAATATATTAATCACACATTGTACCATAAAACACGCATTTCAAGACTTGGATTGCATTCTAAGTCGCCTAGACCTCTAGGCACGTAACCTGCACTCATGATTCGTACTAGAGTCCACGACGAAATTCACATAATCCCATGATCCTCACATATATCTCGTGGTCATCAATAAGCCTCGAGCCATCGATGTTCAGGAATGCAATCTTTTACTCTGGAACTCATTCCTCAAAACTTGATTCTCATCTTTCTCGCCTAAACCTCCAAACATGCATTTCCCTCGAGCATATCCATTCGAGCACATATCTCACATCGAGGCACATCAAACATGATAATCAAACAACAGGTGTTCCAGAAACTCGCGTCCGAAGCCCCGATTTTCATTTTAGATTACCTAAACCTTTAGAAATGCACTCTGGCATTCATTACTCGCACTGGGGTCCACAAAAACACGATTTATTCCACAAGACCCACCCCTATCACGCATCACCAATGGTTATTTAACAAGTACATGACCTTCAAACACTTACTCCGAAACCCGATATCCTCTTTAGGAAGTCTAGACTTCTAGACATGCAATTGAGTACTAAAAATCCATTCTCTAATCCACAAATTCATAATTTTTCCACCATGACCAGTCCACAAACATATCCAACTGGTGGCTATCAATGAGCCATCAATGTCCATAGACACAACTATTTACCTCAAAGTTCTTATTTCGGGAGCTGACTTCTACACGGGATTATCTAGACTTTTCGATATGCACTTGGCACTCCTGATTGACTTTAGCATCCATCAAACCACCATCTTTGGTCTATATCAACCCATAAACATACAAAATCAGTAGCCATCAAAGAGTCATTCGGTGTCCATATGTGAGTTTTAAGTCCGAAACTCATCCTAGGACACGCCTTTGGTATAATCCATCGCCTACAACCTCTAGAAACCTCAAGATCCTTATTCACTCTCCACAATCAGCCCTTAACCTCACGGCCAGTAACCACAAATCACATCCATGCTGCAAAATACATCTAATCACCACAAAACATCCTAACACGAACCATCGACGTTCAGGCTAGGATTAAGAGTTCGAGCTTCATTGCAGGGATGGGACGACACGAATGGATACCAATCCACGATGGCTAGAGTGAGAGAGAGACGCCGAGATCGGCGGCGGTGAGAAACTTAGAGGTTCTCGACAGAGGTGGCTTCGATGAAGGGCAGCTATTCCAAGATCTAAAACATAAGACACGATGGGTTAGTGAGGGGTGAGCAAATGGAGTTCAACCCACGACCAGCCTCTGTCCAGCCTAGATCCATGAAAATCTAGCCATTAACTGACTAACCTACCTCTATATTCTTCAATTGCAAGGTCTTATGGACGCATGGGAGAAAACAGGGGTTGATTTGGACCTCGGATGAGCTCGAACGAGCCAAATTCCTTTGGGTGCACGTAGGGACCCATGGTGATGGGAGGAAACCCGAGAGAGAGGGTGAATCGAGATACACGAGAAAGTGTGGGTAGTCAGCGGAGCTTGAGAGACATCGAGACAGCGACGGCGTGGGTGGTGGTGTGGTGGGACGTTCGAGAGAGAGAGTGTCAGATGTAGAGAGGAGTGAGAGAGAGAGAGAGAGAGAGAGAGAGAGAGAGAGAGAGAGAGAGAGAGAGAGAGAGAGAGAGAGAGAGAGAGAGAGAGAGAGCTCGATAAAGGAGTGATCCCATAGGCTAGAGGAGGTCTCTGATAGTCGTTGGCGTGTGGTGGTGGTCGGTGGTCAAGGCGACGGTGTCAGCGCCAAGGGAGGAGGAAGGAGGAAGTTTCGGTGGAGAGAGAGGGGGCTAGATGGAGAGTGCAAGAGAGAAGAGAGAGGAAGAGTAAGAGAGAGAGTTGTCTTCATCCTTCCAAAAATTAAGAAAAGAAAATAAATTGAAAAGGAGAAGTGACTTGTCATTATGAAAAGGGGACAAGGATGAGATGTGTTTGATGGGCATTAATGGGATTAAGATAAAAAACATGATTACATTAGATAAAGGGAAAAAAGTGGAGATGTGACCCATTGTCACAAAAAGTTGACATTTTGATTTTCCATCGATTGATTTGACACTGATATTGATGTGATATTTCCCTCGGGGCGCGCTGTTGGTACCGGACAAAACTCTACTGCGCGCGACACGACTTCCAAGGCTAATCCAGTCTAATATTCTATCATCTCAAAACACAGTTTAGCTATGATCCAGGGAATCTAAAATGAGTCGGGGGCAAAATAAATCCTTTTCCACTTCTGCTTCACTTTTAAAATTTCAGAATGAACGGTTAATTGCAGAATTCCTCAGATCATGTCCAAATCACCACTACGATATTCTTGAAAGTTTAATTGTCCAAAATCAGAATTCGTTTCGTGGCCCCATCCATACGATAACAACTCTAGTAAATACTCAGATTAACGAGTGGGTTTTGGGAGTTACGCGTATCGACCGTTAGTTCAGTCCACATACTTTAGTATCCTAAGCAGCCTTTCTCTTTGGTTACTCATCTTGGGATGGCCAATCTCGAGCGATATTTAAACCAGAGTGCATCGACGAATCACATCTATTCTATTTACAAATTTCGAAAATGGGTCAAAAATTCGGAATGTCATAGTGATTATTGAAGATATCTGTCACGGCAATCATTGGCACTATAACCGTGTTTGTTTCAAATTTGACACTAAAGATTGCTTCATCTCTGACTCTGGTTATTATCAAGAAATGGATTGAAATTGGTGTTGAGATTCCGATTGTGATATAGCTGGCTAGTCCCTTGATAATTTCTATCTCTTCCTTCTTGGCTTTGATTTTGGAAAGAACGTCCATTACCTCGAGAATATCTAACAGCATGTTGTTGTCGTGATCTTTGAGGTTGTAAGGAAACCACTGTAGACCCATCAAATGTGCAGCAAATGTAGCTGGTGGAGCAACAATAGACTCCATGAGGTCTAAGCATGCTTCATGGGATAATATGAGACCATGAAGGGCATATCTACTCATTGTTTGATTTTGACTTTGCACTGATATGTGTTGCGACCCACCCTCAGAAAAGGGAAGTGAGCTAATGGATTGCTAAGCCTTTCTTGTGATGGGGGCTTAGTACGGGCCCTTCAGGCCCATACCAAATTGCGTCAGGGAGAATTTAAAATCGAGATCGACCTCAGTGTGGTCGGGTGACATTTGATTAGTGTACATGCCATCAGAGTTACCACTAATCTTTTTTTAAGAGTATGATTGAAAACCCTATCGAGCGATTGGGAGAGATCGTTTGATTTTGTGAAAACCAAAGAAACGGGTTCAGGGACTTAGTTACGTCGACTCGTTGGTCGACGCCTTTTTGGTACCTAAGTTGAGTGATTTCTTAATCTATAGAGTTCATGCAAATGCTTCTTAGGTAAAGTAGGTCTTAAAAATCAAAAGGGTTCATGCATATAGGATTATCTATCCTATCAATCACAGTCATTAAAATAAGTGCATAGTTAATGAATCAATACATGTAGAGTAATCACATCAAATCATCACCCAACTGGCCATGTGGTAAGCATAGCAAAGCCCTATAGGCTCAAGGAACACATCAAATAGGTTCAGGGATGATTTGGAATGATTTGAGTCAAATTGATCAGAGGGGAAAATGGTCATTTTTCAAGACTTGGGAAGTCAAAAATCGTGAAAATAGATCAAACTAGTTGAATGTGAACGTGGTTATTTCCTATTTTTGATAATTTTTGGGAATTTTTCTAGATTTTTCTAATTTTTGAAGAATTTTTTAAGAATTTTTTAGCAATTTTTTATGAATTTTTTCTTTTTTATTTTTATTAAATTTTTGAATTTTTTTTATATATTTTTTATATTTTTTATTTCATTTTCTGGACCGGGTTGGCCCGAAACCCATGCGGGTTTGGTCTGTGCTCGAAACGATGTAGTTTTGGTCTTTTGGTGATTTTTCTATTTTTTTCTATTTTCTAATTTTTTAATCATTTTTTGTTTTTATTTTATTATTATTATTATTATTATTATTATTTATTTCATCCCATGGAC
The DNA here is from genome assembly GCA_019149425.1 of Psidium friedrichsthalianum. Classification (NCBI taxonomy): domain Eukaryota; kingdom Viridiplantae; phylum Streptophyta; class Magnoliopsida; order Myrtales; family Myrtaceae; genus Psidium; species Psidium friedrichsthalianum. The sequence continues at coordinate 5,553 of JAGVVM010021131.1, read as the reverse complement.
CTAGTCGGATGACTTGGCCCACTAGCCCAACAAGAACGGCCCAACTCAAGTCCATTAACCCAACATCAAAATGACGTAGTTTCAGGCATTATATTTTTTTTTTTGAATTTTCGAAAATTTCTGTTTTTATTCTATTTTCCTTTTTTTGATTTCCTGCCTAAATTCAAATCCTACAGCCTGAGAATTCGCCACGTGTCACTAATTTGACCGTTCAACCTTCATACTAAGATCTACGGCTAAGATCAAACCAGAGACTAAATCCTAACCATCCGTTAAATTTTTATTTTTTGGAATGATTGGATAATTCGAATTAAAATTTTTATTGTCAGAAATTCTTAGATCTCGACACGTGGCCTAACCCCAGCCATTCGATCTAGTCTGTTATTCAGTTAATCAGTCATAACATTGAGCTGACGTGGTGCCAGCGCCACGTCAGTTTTAACCAGGTCAACCTTTGTTGACCTGGTCAACGTTTCATCAGAGAAGATGATCGGTGTCGGCAATGGCGTCGGAAGGCCATTCCGACATCCAAACCTGCCCAAACTTTGTGATTTCAACTACAATCGACTCTAAAAGGCTTCCAGATCAACATATATTAGATTCACAGCTAATGGACAGCCTAAGAAGTTCTAATCAACTCTAACCGAACATAATCTCCGGCGAGCATTCGGCCTAACCAATATCTACGCAAACAAGTCGGAATAATCGGTTAGGAAGCATACCACAAGGTTAAAGAAACTTATCTGGGGATTGAAGAGACCCGTCTAGTTCTCGAACGAGCTAAGGAGCTTGCAATCAGAGAGTGGGGTTTCAGAGGTCGACTCGATGATTCACACAATGAAAATGCAAGAAAAAGGTACATAGAGGATCAGGAGTGCACTGAGAGTAATCTAAACCGAAAATCTCGAAGAATCGTGGCCTGGATTGGATTATGCCATTGACGATTGAGCTAGAGATGGTTCGCGACAATTACCTCGTTTGGCGACGAGACAATGTGCAGTTGGGTTCAAGTTGCTCGCAGCGGCTCCACCAAGCTTGGACGATTGGTCTTGCAGCCTAGTTTTGCTCAAGGAACTCTGAGGAAGCTCCCAAAGTTCTTTGGCCGAGGAGCTTCAATGGCGATCTAGAAACCCCCTCCCTGGAATCTCTCTTCCTCTCTCTAACTTCTTATGTATTCTCTTTTAGTGCCTTGCAACTGTGCTTGAATGAGAGAATCTTCTTGTTTTTATTTTTCCCAGCACTGGCATGAATCTATTAGACCCCCTCTCCAAGCTTGTTTACGCGAGAAGAGAACGAGGAAAGCTGAAAATGGTACTTTGGGTTAACGTTGACCGGTTTGTTGGGTCGGACTTGATCCGACCCGAATAACCCAGTTGACCAAATTCTCCCAAATTATCCAAAAAAAAAAACTCTAAATTAAGCAAATTGAATCCTAAAATTGGATTCTATGGCACCAAATCTATTAGAAAATGGATTTTTTTTTGTAAAATTATCCATGAATTGGTACCAAAAATCCAAATTTTAAGTTCGACCCGAGGGCCCATTTTGCAAAATCCAAGCCTTAGATGACTTTTTTTTTGCAAAAGCTAATGCCACCAGTGGATTCAATAGGCCAAAAACTAGAGGGTGACATGCTCTGATTTTTTATTTAGTCCTTGGAAAATTTTAAATTGAATTTCAAGTGTCTTAGGGACTAATTTGCAAATTTGAAATTGCACTTTTGGGCCCTTTTTGCGAAATTTTCTAATTTCATGGACTTTTGGATTGGAATATGATTTGGGAAAATATAGGAAAATGTCACGACTCCAAAAATGCAGAAAATGAAAATTAAAGGGCTAGACTGAAATTGCTGGAATTTTTTGGGAATTAATTCGAAAATGTGATTAACTAGGTAAACCACAATTTCGAATTAATTTTTTGGATTTTCCTGGCCAAAATGAAGGGAAAATTAAATAAAAATATTGACTATTTTTTTCATATTTTTGTGGCCTCAAATGCTATTTTTTTGAATTTTCAAGTATTTTTCTATTTTCTGAAAATACTAAAAATGATGAAAAATATGAAAAATTATTTTTTGTTCAAAAATGGTTCCCTAGGCTTGGCCAAGGTCTCTAAAGTTTATTTTTCAATTTTCTTATTTTTTCTTGATTTTCTATGAATTTTTGAAAATAAAATGTCGAAAAATATCAAAAATATGAAAAACCCTTTTTTGGTCAAAAATGGTTCCCTAGGCTTGGGCAAGGTCCTCAAAGTTGATCTTTTTCAATTTTTGAAATTTTATGAATTTTCTAAAATTTTCTAAAAATAAAACAACCTAAAAGTCAAATGTCGACAATATGGATACTACAAGGCTTTGATATTCGGCTCCCAATCCACAAAAAAATGTGAGATTGATACTCATGAGGGGAAATAATCTCACCAATGAGACTAATACTCATGAGGGGAAATAATCTCGCCAATCGAAGTGAGTTGTTCTACAAGAATAGTGAGTTGTTGAAGAAATTCCATAACCGTTTGGTTACCTTGCTGAAGAGATTGTAGTTGCATTCTAAGATGAGGTGCTTTAGCAAAATTATGAGTAGCATAAGATATACCAAGGAATTCCCATGCCTTTGTGGATGTGTTGAAATTCGAAAGCTGGCTGACGATGGCGTTAGATGTTGTGCTAAGAATCCACCCAAGTGCAATTTGATCGCGGGTTACCCATTCGTCATATGCTGGGTTCAGAATAGTGGTGGTGGTTCCATCTACTGCTGTTTGAAAAATTTGGCTAGGTGGACATACTGAAGATCCTTCCACAATTGGTAGCAGTTTGCTTGCTCGAAGACACGGTAATAGGCATGCCCTCCAAATAACAAAGTTTTCTCTTGTGAGCTTGACTCCAATTGTTGGATAGGAGATGAAATTTACAGGAATTCCAGTGGCTATCGATTCAAGTACCTGGGTTATAAAGCTAGGGAATGGTACTCGAGATCGAAGCAGATGTTGAATAAGGCAAGGATGCCTTGAGAAAGAAAGCTTTCGCAAGAAAAGCTCTGATACCATGTAAAGAAATGTAGAATTGAATTGTATTTTATTGTTATTAAAATGAATCTTTATAGCTTCTATTTATAAGATCTTAAGGATATAAACAAATCAACAATAAATCAGAAAAATCAAGGAGTGATTCTAAGAGATCCGCTGATTGCTGAAAATTGGGAATGGCTGTTGGAGATTTGCTGAATATCAAATTGCAGATTTGATGTCCTTTGACAAGAACAAAGACAGATGTTCACATGAAGATAATGTAATTACGGAACTCGTCTGATAGTTAATGGGAACTGAGCTCACATCAACCAGTGCAACCCAATATTTTGTCCCTCATATTTACCCAACACACTTGGTCATAAGTAGATCGTAAAATAGATTATTACATATGCTAATATTAAATTATCATCTTGTAATGGCATCTCTATGACATTATACTTTGACCTTATGTAGCCCGGAACATACTTTACCACGCCCATTATGGGATGCAAATAGAGGTTGGACTTTTTGGGTCGATCCAAATTTCACCGTCAGATGGTGCAACTGGACCGAGCCACTCATTTGCGCCTATAATTGAAGTTTGTTTGTAAAACAAACAAAAGTGCTCTTTTTTTCAATTCCACATAGAATGGAATAAAGAGTGTAAGTTACTTTATTAGTTAAAAGGCTATTGTCTTTCAAATAAAGATATTGACAAGTGGATTAGACCTCACTATACTCTCGTATGGGTGTATGATTGTTAGGTGCACTTAGCACTTTGCATGCTTGCATGGTCACTATTGTTGGTAATAATCGGAACTAATCACCAATCTTATTCTTTTTTTTTTTTGAATTTTAATTGAATTTTATGTCCAATGGTTGCAACTTGTTGTCGCGACCCAAAAAAAATAAAATAAAATAAAATAAAAAAAAATCATTTCAGGTGAACGGATTATTAGGTTAATTAGATCGACTAACCTAACGCGGACCCTCCCAAGCCCTACCGAATCGCAACTTTGAGATTTTGTTTAAATGATTTTAGAGTTTGGAGTCGCCACTAATCGTTTTTGGTAGGTCGATTAGAAACCTAAGTAAATTAGCGGGAGAACTAAATTACTTCTACGAACCAGAGATTTAGGTTCGGGACTTGATTATGTTAATTTTTTCAATTAACACCCTTTCGGTACCATTCTTGTGAAAAGTTTCTTGATTGGCGAATTCAATTGATTTCTTTGAGAATCAAGGTGCAATTTTATTTTTTTGGGGTTTTCTTGATTAAATGCATGCAATGCAAATGCAACTACATAAATGCAATTATAACATGAAACTACATGATTTATGCATTCTAGATTACATGACAAGTATAATGAACATGCATGATGGCTTTTTTAAAAAATTGGGTTTTGATGCAAACAAGTATGAATCCTATTTTAGATGACATGCAATACGAAATCTAATTTATATGACATGCGAATACGAAGACATATGAATACAACATGCAAATGCAGACATACGAATGCGACATGAGAACGTAGACCTACAAATACGGCATGTGTACGTAGATATACAAATGACATACGTACGTGGACAAACGAATACGACATACGTACATGGATATATGAATACAACATGCATACGTGACATACGTACACGACATGCGACATGAATATACGAATACGGCATACATACGTAACATGCGTACGTAGACATGCATACGCGACATGCGACAAGAATATACGAATACGACATACGTACGTGACATACGAACATGGACATGCGTACGTGAATATGCGTACATGACATGGCAAAATATGCATGAGCTATACTATATGAAATGCACATGAAAGACATTTTTTGTATTTTATTTTTTACCTTTTTTTTATTTTTAGATTTTCCACATTTTTTTTTGTATTTTTGGATTTTCTACATTTTTTTTTGTATTTTTAGATTAAACTAACGATGCAAAATATTCTGAGGATAAACACAACACTTTACAAGACATACTCAGAATTAAACTAATTTAAACCAAGCGACAAACATGCCAAATATTCTAGAGATAAGCATAAATATTCACAGGATATGCTCAAGATCCAGATATTCGAATTAAGCAACAGATATTGAAATTATCTTAAAGATAGGATTTGTTACCCAATTTGAACGTTGTCCAAGTTTTGAGCAGATTTCGATGGATTACGAATTGACCATCCTCGGAGGCTCGAAGCTGTTTTTCAACATGAAACATAGCGAAAGAGAGAGAGTCAGTGTAGAACATCTATGCTCATTTGCATCTAAAACCAGAAACTGCAAAGAGTACTTAGCTTTCTTTTTTATGCAAGTCGCAGCTCCGGAGCCCAACATGCCTAAGTTCGTTGGGTACCAAATACACTCATTTGAACATCTAAATATCCAGGAGAATCAACACACAAGTGTCTTCGGCCTCATAACAGTAACTTATTTTTAAGATGTAGACATGACAACCAAAGAAAGCGCGTAGACAAATACTTCTCAAGCATCCTCAAGTTTGACTGATGAAAGAGTTTCTTCAGG
>JAGVVM010021129.1:0-27037 GCA_019149425.1 Psidium friedrichsthalianum | reverse complement strand
AAATAGACAGCAAGAGAAGAAGCTCCCACAAAGGTAAAACGAATTGACATACCATTAAAAACTGCACGCGAGGACTTGAAGGACCATTGATACTATTGTAGAGAACAGAATGAAGACCTATGTATCCACAGAAAAGAATTATGCAAGCATCAAATGGAAGGAAATTAAATTGGTTTGAAATAAAAGAACGGCTGACTGTCAAGCAGATACACATAACGCCTATTCTACTCTATGTAAAATAGCATTGAACATGATAGCATATATGCCAAAGCACAATTAAGCCAGTTCACTTTGCAGAACAAAGAGTGGACAAGAAGCTGGCAGTCTTCCCTTGTTGGCCTTTCTGCATATCTCACACCTTACTAGCAGCATGCATCACATTACTATTTTTTTCCATCGACCCCTTGGATTTATTGGAAAATAATCCACCAAATAGGACAGCATGTTACAAATGCCAAGTTTCATTCTCGTCATAGTGTCAACTTGTGAGATGAAGCTATTGGCAGATGTACCTTGACTTTTAGACAATGATCAGATGCTCTCGGAAACTAGAATCAAATGACTAAAAAAAAAAGACAAGAAAAACTACGACAAAACTAGTACCCCACCAAACATTCTTTCATGTAAGACAAATAGCTTAAGCATCATCCCTTACTGCTATGACAGTGCATAAAAAAATTTAAACCTAGAGAGGAGCACAAAACTGAAACAAAAGTTTAGTCATACTCTACGGAATTGTTGTGCAGTTATTTGATTCTACCTAGCTAACAAAGAAAAATCTCTCACCAAGGACTTATTAGAACCTATCCATCTCTCAGCACAAAACACAAACAAAACTTTAGTGATACCCTACAGAAGCGATTCATAGTTTTTTTTATTCTACATTGTTATGGAGGAAAATCACTCACCAAGAACTTATTAGAACCTATCTGCCTCTCGAAAATTCTGAAGTAGTAGAGCAGATAAAGACCAAAAATCAGTTCTGGTGTTGAAGAAAAGGCAAAGATTGCTGGTATTAGCTTCCACATCTGCATTTTTTGGAAAATGTCCTGCCATTGAAGATCATAAAGCAAGGAAATAAGATGCTATCATCTTTGTAGAATTTAAGGGACCGTGGAATTCTCAAGGAATGACACTAAATCAGAAGCTATTGACACGGCAAGCATTATGCTCCAACATATTGCCAAGCGTGAGTCACCAACAAAGCAAGAGGGTCGTTGACTCGTTTCCGTTGCAGCACAGGAACTCAATCAAAGTCAAGCAGATATATTAGAAAAGTGATGATAAAACCCAAGAACAAGTTAAAAGAATGTCAATGGAGAAGCAATATCTCTAATATAAAAAGTGAATAGGAGAGAGGAAAACTTGCTTGAGGGTATCAAAATAGTATAGCAACTAGCTAAGAAGGCAGACTTCATTACTGGCAGTTATTTCCTCCTCATATCATCATTAAGAAATCAGTTCACCAATTCGATGGCACATAAGCAATTGAGTTCAGCAAATAGCTGAATAAACAGACTTAGATTTACGTATCTCTATTATTTATGCTCATCCCTCATGAACAACTAGTGAGTGCCCCTGCATGCTATTTCGAAATTGGACATTAACATCCATATAGAATCATTCTTGAATCTATTTCTCTTATTGACTTAGGCAAACCTGCACAATGACCAGGATCCTAGTTCATTTTCAAATTGCGATATGAATGTCCTTGGGAGTGACAAACTCAATGAATTCATTTTGGCAACCCCAAGCGCTACTTAAAAACCTCAGTCTACACTGGTCTTACAAATAGATGAGATACAACGACTAAACTGTAATGATTGAGACTTATTACCATTTTTTAGATTGCAAGCCATATCTTAAAAATGAACTTACTAGTAATTCAGCAATCCTGCAGAATATATAAACAAAGACTTCAAATTCCATATTGTTGATTGTATGCTGATACAACTACTTCAAGCAATGGCATCAAAAAGAGATGCGAAACAGCTTCGATTACACAACCAGGGCAGCGAGAAAAATCAAATCTACCATACAGCAAGAAATGACAGTTTTCGCACCTCAATTATGGCCATGAGGAGGAAAAAACTAAAAAACTATACAGATTCATCTTTCTGACAAAGAAAAGCAAAAAGATCCTCCAAGCTAACGTGATCATCAAGCGTGAGCTACATTAGAAACGAAATCTGCACAGGCCAGGAACCTACGACTCAAAGAACCAAATCAAACCAAGCACCATTCATCATTTCCAAGAGGCAGATTAAAAAAGAAAAATCAAAAGCACGAAAAGAAGCTACAAGCTAGTACGAGCTCAAAAAAACAACAATCAGCGAAAACCCAAGTACGAATCCGCCAAAAATCAACCTAAAGAAACAGCAGAGTCCAACTGACTTGCCTGGTAAGACACTCCGACCTTGTTAAAGCGGTTCCTGATCCCGAAGAAGACGGTGAAGACGCCGGAGGCGACGATGAACGCTCGGGAGGCCGGCGCATTGTCTGCAAAAACAGAAACGAACATCACCGAAGGATCGATTGGGGGAAATTCGGCAGGGAAAGCAAAATCGATGCCGGAGAATTCGAATGTGCGGCTGGCCAAGCGAACAGAAATTGATGAAACGGGGAGAGAGAGAGAGAGAGAGAGAGAGAGATGCGTACTGAAACCAGAAGGACCCACGTTCATCATCTCAAGTGTAGCGGAGGGGAGAGAGAGAGAGAGAGAGAGAGAGAGACTGATGAAGAAGCTCCAACCAAACCTTCGTTCTCGTTGAATGTGTACTGCGTCTTATTTCTTCTACTCCTGTGTTTGAAGACTCCCACTCTGTTCTCTTCTGGGTCTGGGTCCGGGTCTGGCTCTGGGTCATTCATGCTTACATTTCGTTTTCATGTTTTTAGCCCCTACATTTATTGCCAATTCTAAAACACCCTGTCTCTGGTTTTTGTTTTGTTTTGTTTTGTTTTGTTTTTTTTTTTTTGCAAATAAGTCCTGTTTACTTAACAAACGGGCATCAAGTAGCACCCCAATTTGAGGACAATCTCTCTTAAAAAAAATTAAAAATTAAGGTGAAATTAACAAAAACAAAAACTAAGAGATAGAGTAGAAGAGGAGGTGATTTTTGGGATTGGTGGCAATTAGGTCGCTCAAATATTGATGTCTAGTATCAGTGAGCATCAATATCGAGACATCTACAGTATCGAAAAATGGGGTTCACTAGACTCATTTGTGCTGACGAGTCGCCGAACTCCCAACAGCATCTACCGTCTCAAAAGACGTGGTACATTAGACTCTCATTTGTATCGGCGAGAATCATCAAATCCTTGATAGCAATTGGGCTCCCTTCCCCCCCTCCCCCCCCCCCCCTCCTCCTTCTCTCTCTCTCCATGAGTTTTGATTGCCTTTATTTGAGCAAGACTAGGCCCGTTGGACATCTAACAATTGTTGATCTAGGGCTTATTTGATGCTGGATCTATGTTGATCTCTTATTTCGTTCCGCACTGGTGAGCCCACTGGCGGTGAGGCATCGCTAATCATAATTACGGATAGGGCCTCATTATAAAAAAGAAAAAATTTAGAGGATTCGATTGTATAATTGCCACAAATAGTGAGATTAATAGGGCTAAAAAGACACTTGATTCCAGATAGAGACATGGACAGACAGAGGGTATGCAGACCTCGAATTGAGTTTGGTCAATTGTTTTGACCCATGGCTATCGATCATTCTTTTTATATCTTCCCAATGGTTATAAGTTAAGATCTATCTCGGCCTTGGGATAGCATACACTGTGTAATGCACATTTGGACAACATAAAGTGGACGCAATTTATATTTATATGGTTACTCGGGAAAAATTTCACATAAGACTTTGAAATGCCCTATTTTTCTCAAATAAGTGTCTGAAGTAGGCCTTATTTCAAATTGCCTAAAGTACCCTCATTGTTTTAAAGAATGATTTTGACTCGATGTATTTTTCGTCATTTTATATTTTCTGAATTTTTTCCTGTTTTTCTTTTTTTTTTCTCCCTTCCATTTTGCTGGTAATAAGTCTCAAGAGATGGCTGGCCACTGATGAGAGCTGGATGAGGGGTGCCTCGCCCACTATTGATGAGAGTCGCAGGGCCCTCTCCGACCGCAACAAAGAAAAAAAAAGAAATGGAAAAATGAAAAGAAACAACAAAAATAGGTTGAAAAAATATAAATGACAAAAATGCCATTGGTCAATCATGTCTTTGAAATAATGACGGTACTTCAGACCCTTATTTAAAACAGGATTCGCTTTAGGCCCTTATTTAATAAAATGAAGGCATTTCAATCATTTATTTAGAATTTTTACGAATATTTATTGTGTGGGCATATGCATACAAGTAATATACACATTTGTATGTGCATATATACGTTCTTGTTTTGCACATTATCCCCTCTCTTATATATGCCGCTCTAACTATTATTGTAGCTTCGATAATTATGCTACGCATTGGAACAATTTATGCGACTCTCTTTGCATGATAATAACCAAATTATCCATAAATCTATTGTATCAATGTCGATGCAATAATAGATTTTTCAGTGATGCTAATGTAGTCCTAAACGTTCATGTGAAATTTCATTGATAATTAGCTAAAAGGATCACATTGAAATTTTACGCGAAGGTTTAGCGATATATTGGTAAAACAAAAATATAGGATTGGATTATTATCTTACAATGTGTTTTAAGATTGGATCGGTGATCTTCCCCTTCCTTTGCATATGCATGGGACGGAGGGTGCCGAGGGTTTTTAGGGTTTTAAAGGGACGGGGACGACAGGGGGAGACTGTGTCGACAGCGAGAGCGAACTGAACCGAGGCTCCTTCCTCAGTTCTCTGCGCTTCGTAGGGTTTTATCAAAGCGATAAAGCTTCGATCTTTACCGCCGCTTCATACCATTCCCCTGCATTTTCTTGCTCTCCCTTTCGTTCCGAGTTCAGCAGCAGCAGCTCCATCATGTGGGCTCTTCGCCGAGCTTCTCATCCTCTCAAGTAATGTTCTCTCCCAAAGCGTCTCCGCCCCTCGTTCTCTCCCTCTGTGCATCGGCCGTGCTACTGTTGACTGTTTGCTGTTTCTTTCTTTTTTTTTTTTTCTCTACCTCGCTGGGTGAGGTTGCTCTCGGAGTAAATGAATGGAAGAAAAGGCCGGAAATGAGGCCCCGCCTTGTTGGGATTTGGTCTTTGTTTACTGCGGGAGTTCCTTGAGTTGGAATATCTCTGTTTTATCTGCATGAAGCGGGAAATTGTGTTTTAGAAGAGGGTTTTGTCGTTGATGGATTCCCTGTTAATTGCTCTGTTTTCTTGCTGCTTCTATTTTTTTTTTTTTTGAGCGCGTAATTTCAGAATGTTGAGTTCTCTTTTTGAATTTTCGTTGTTGGGTCTTTCCTCCGCTTGGGGGTGTGCTGCTTCCTTTGCCCGGCTTGCCTAATGCTTCTTCATTCGGGCGCTTTTGGGGTCTACCCGGTAGCCTTGAGCGGGGTTTTTGAGAGGTAGATTGAATGCGGCAACTTAGATGCATGGTCTTGAATTGGAATATCGTGGAGAATGCTGAATGTTTTCCTGGTCTTTTAGGTTGATTTTTTTTCAGTCTCTCTTTCAGAGATTGTTGGTATTTAATTGCCCAATCTAAGGCTACTTTTAAATTGCATTACTGCCATTGTTGATTATTTGACGCTCATGATTGAGCGCCTTGACTGCTCAATCTGCTTTTGTCCTGCCCAACTCCTTTTTTTTTTTTTTCGCTTTTGCCTGCTGTGTTTGTGTTTACTGTAATCATTCAGGACAGCACAGTTGAAGGACTAATTCACGTGTGTGCTTATATGATATTCTTAAAGCATGCTTGCTTTGTGCTTTCAGGAACCACAGATCTAGCATTTCAATATTGCGGGTTCATTCACCTAAATCTGATTGGAGTTGTTTTGGAGATGATGCTGTCATCGTCGAGTCCTCTCAAGCATCATCTGGTAGATATCCATCTCTGGAGAGATCTTACTGTTTAACAAGCTGTACTCACTGGTTGTCGATGGGGAGCCGTTGTCTCTCTTCACAAGCCGGTGCTGAGAGCAGCGGAGAAGAAGAAGATGATGCATTTTCTGAACTTGAAGAGCCTGTCAGTACCAAGGCCTTTCAGAAGGGTGATTCAGCAGATGAAAGTGACGATGAATTAGTTTCCGAACCAGAGCTCTCTGCTGATGAGGATGCGGAAAAAGCCTCTCAAAATGAGCTGGATTTGCCAGATAATGAAACTGAGTCAACTAAGAAAAAATCACAAAAAAGAGTTAAATCAAAACTGTTTGAGGCCATCAACAGTGCTCCTGGCCTTTCTGTGCAGCAAATCCTTGACATGTGGGTTGAAGATGGAAAGGAAATTAACAGGGAAGAAATCTCATTGGCCATGTTCAATTTTCGTAGACGTCGAATGTATGTGAAGGCTCTGCAGGTAAATCTCATTTACCACACTCATGTCTCGACACTCTCATTCTGTAGTCTCTTCTTCTTATGTATTTTCCTTTTGCTCATCTTCTGCTCATAGTTTAGTTTATTCATGGCTAACATTTGGCTGTTAGAGGAGAAATGCCTTCTCAGGTATTTGTGATCATGTTTATGTATTTTCACTGAAAATCATCTCTTGATTTCAGCTAAGCTGCTTCTTAGGCATTTGGTCATCTTCTGCTCATAGTTTAGTTTATTCATTGGCTAACATTTGGCTGTTAGAGGAGAAGTGCCTTCTTGGGTACTTGTGATCATGTTTCTGTATTTTTGCTGCGGAAACATCTCTTGATTTGTAAAATGCTTGTTTTTTGTCTGTTAAAAGATTTAATTTACAGTCGAGATTTGCACATTTTTTGGATGAAGAAAAAGTTTGCAGAAAAAAGGGAGATCTACATATTGTTTGTGATCACTCCCTCCACCAAGAGTTTGAGTGAAAAATTAAAGTGTTCTGTGCTTTTGCATTGCCTTGTCAGAAGCTTGTCATTTGGATCAAAGTATTTAAGGCAGTCTTTATGATTAAGACAGAACAAAAAGACATGAGGTTGGGATTATGAGATGGAGATTATTTTTGGATTACCCAATGATGCAGACAGTTTATGAGGTAATGGCACAAAACCTATGGGACTTCATTATCCCTTGCCATTGGGTAGTATTGCTTTCTGGATGTTATCAATTGATCAGGTGAAGTTAGATGGTTGTCATAGGTCCTTTATGACTCATCTCCTGTAACATGATTTTCAAGTTGCTTTATTTACATATCTATACTTTTGGTGGTTTGCAGCTTTCGGAGTGGTTGGAAAGTAGCAAGAGATTGGATCTTACAGAGGGAGATTATGCATCTCGACTTGATTTGATTGCTAAAGTACGTGGACTCCCTAGGGCTGAGAGTTTCTTTAAAAAGATTCCTGAATCCTTCAGAGGGGAACTAGTCCATCGGTCCTTGTTGGCCAACTATGTTACTGCCAGCAGCGTCACGAAAGCAGAGGAAACTTTTAACAAAATGAGGGATCGAGGATTCTCTCCTTCATCATTTTCCATCAACCAATTGCTTCTCCTTTACAAGAGGCTCGACAAGAAGAAAATTGCTGATGTGTTGTTGCTGATGGAGAAAGAAAATGTAAAGCCTACAATGCTTACTTACAGACTTCTGATAGACACCAAAGGCCAGTCGAATGACATTACAGGGATGGAAAAAATTGTGGATGCTATGAATGCTGAAGGGATGAAACCTGACATTGGCACACAAGCTCTCCTGGTGAAGCACTATGCATCTGGTGGATTGATAGAAAAGGCGAAGGCTGTCTTGAAGGAGATGGAAGGTGGAGACCTAAAAAGCACTGGTGGGCTTGCCCCTCTTTGCTTCCGCTTTATGCTGAACTAGGAGAGGCCGATGAAGTAGAGAGAGTTTGGAAGGTCTGTGAACCAAATCCACGGCTTGAAGATTGCATCGCTGCTATTGAAGCCTGGGGAAAGTTGAAGAAAATCCAGGAAGCTGAGGCAGTTTTTGAGAGAATGTCGAAAATGTGGAAAGTCTCATCAAAGCATTATACGGTACTTTTGAAGGTGTACGCGAGCAACAAGATGCTGACTAAGGGGAAGGATCTAGTCAAGAGAATGGCAGATAGTGGATGTCATATCGGTCCATTTACCTGGGATTCGATTGTGAAGCTTTATGTGGAAGCAGGTGAAGTGGAGAAGGCTGATTCAGTCTTGACGAAGGCATCACAACAGAATCAGATGAAGCCAATGTTCAGCTCTTACATGTCTCTCTTGGATCATTATGCCAAAAGGGGTGATGTCCATAACAGTGAAAAGATCCTCTACCGGATGAAACAGTCTGGGTACACGTCTCGCATTCGGCAGTACCAGTGTCTCCTCAACGCCTATGCAAAGGAAAAGTCCCAGCTTATGGAATTAGAGAGAGGTTGAAGGTGGAAGGCATAACTCCAACTAGAAGTATGGAGGCACAGCTGGCCCAGATTGATCCATTTAGGAAGACACTGGTGTCGGATTTGCTTGACTGAAGGTTGGGTTGCTCTTTATAGAGTCTCTTTGCATTGTAAGCTTTGATCATTATTATTTATTGCAAGTCGAATTTTCTGATCCCACCTGTAGTCACAAATTCCTCATTGGTTTGAATCCTTTTCAGATGCTTTCTAGGACTTCTAAGTGCTCAATACTTGTGGTGTTCACATTAGGAAACTGTAGTTGTGAAGTTTCGATGAAACAAATGGCAATAGTTTTTTTTTTCTTTTTACCATGAGCCTGAGAATATGCCGATATGGCTCGGCATGACTGTATGACGGAAATGTCCGCTGCTCTTTGGCATGACTGTACGACGGAAATGTCCGCCGCTCTTTCCCATTTTGCGTTGCGTATTCTTCCCCTTTGTGCCTCTATTAGTTAGTATTGTTTTCTTTGATATGCAGCCTTTTGCTTGATCTTTTCGGTGATTGTTTGAGTGCCAACGGGTTGTTAATGGACTAGCAACCAAGCACCGGCCCTGCTCGACTCAAGGCGACGGACTGGATGTTCAGATTCGGCTGAACCCAGTGGGTGAACTCCAAGCTTGGCCTTGCATAATGATCGTTAATGACTACACAAGGAAGTTGGGCAAGCATTCATGATGCCGACCAACTTGTCGTGCTCGCTGATGCCACCCCCAATGCCATTTGTACGCTAGACTTGATCAGGAGCAAGCTTAGGACCGAAGGAAATAGTATGTTAAAATAGTATACTTTGGAGAGGGCTAGACAAACAATTTCATTCTTGAGCATGAGCTCTTCTGGGGCTGGTCTGGTTCCGACTTTTTATCAGCCAATTTCTTGTGCTTTTTCATACAACACCGGGCTGGATAAAGAACTTTAGGTTTGGAACCTGACTCGCCCCTCCGATTAGGTCGATTTCCTATGTCGTGCAGTGGATTAGGATTTCGGAAGATTGCCTTGAATGTAGTACCTCACTTGTCGACTAGAAATAGGGAAGTCGACCTCCTTCGGGTGCTCAGTTCAAAGTAGAAAATCAGAGACTGGATATAATAATTTGGGCGCTAAAGGGTTTACCCAAAGGACCCAAGATTTACACTCCAATGATGCAGGATTGAACATGGATCATTTCTGGAACGTTTCTTTATCCATCGTTATTCCTGATTGATATTCGATCCAGAGTCAATGTTTGGGAAACAAATACTACAGTTGAGAAAAATCGAAGTCAACCCTCCTTGTGGCCCAAGGCAATAGACCAATTTATCTTCTTCTTCTTAGCCGGCGGGACTAAGGTTTGTTAAAGATTCAATCTTTAGATCTCTCATATCATCAACCTGGTGTCTTCCTGCTCTGCCTTCGGAGCTACTCATTGCCACACACCCACATGGCCAACTGGTCCCTTCTTCCACACAAACTCATCTTGCTGATTGCAAACTCACTGACCGTCTACGTTGACAAGAGTTGGGCTCCTCGTTCCTCAATCCCATGGCTCATGCTGTCTGAGGACCGAGAGGCAACCAGAGACTTCTTCAGCTTGCACAACGGCAATTATCAGCTCAACTTACCCGAATCTCGAGGACAGATGTGTTGGGGAACATCACTTGGGTGGGTTGTGATGATCGGCTCGGATCCCGGACTCCAACTCTTGAACAACTAGGATCAAGATTGATCTGCCTCGGTTACCCAAACCTCAAAATGCCCAAGTTCCCTATTTGCCTTCAATTACATCCGAAAACGGCTTGTAAACCTTATGATGACCATCTCTCATTGATTGTCCGTGAATTCCAGCACTAGTTGATGGCATTCCTTTCTACGGTTGGTACTCGAGGAACCATAGGGCACTCCATATAGAGAAAGCAAGTCTTAGGGATGAGACACCTGCGCAAAGACCTCAAGTCTCATTAGGAGGTCAAACCAAGGACTTATGGAAGTCGGGGCTACCTGTCTACATGGGCAAGGCAATAGTGTCCTGAGAGAGGAGTTTAGAGGCCTTATGGTAGCACGGACTTCTTTTTCTTCTAGGTCATGCGAAGGGGACCCGTCCAAGATTGTACTATTCCTCTACAAAAACAATCAAGGGGAAAAAAAAGATAAGATCAGCAGAGAATTCTACAATAGATGATTTGGAGCATCCCAAAGACGGATCAAGGTAGCTTGCCTGCCAAGCCGATAGGATGTGCCACCTGTCATGTGACCCCTTGGTTAAACCACTCCATTCATCCAAAAGAGAAGGGAAGGGGCCTATGTCTTTGCATGACCTTGCAGATTGATCCTATCTACACCCGAAGCCAATTCCCTATCGGTCTTCCACCACACCGCAAAATGGGAGCTCGTGCCGAACCTTTTCTTTTTGGCGTAAGAGCAGTTGTCATTAAGGGACACACGGGGTCTAACTTCCGGGGCAACTGATGCATTCTGGTCATGGCAATTGATTATCCAACAAAGCAACTGCCACAATTCTGTGTGATCTGCAGCGAGATCAGGATAAATCAAGGAACTATACGAGGATAGCTCTGAGTGCTCACTGCTAAATGCTCTCAAAGGAATCAACTTGGAAGAGCTTAGCAACCCAACAGTCCAAACAGTCGTAAACTCGGCATGTACATCAACAGATGAATGTATGATTTTTCAGGAGCATGCTTCCCACACCAGTTCGATCTGGCAGGCCAAATACAGGATCTCCCGCAACATTCGCGCCATTGCTTCCTACTTGCGAACAGGGATTTTGCTTCTGTACCGGCCAAAGCTGTCCAACGTCGGTCCAGTCAAGATAGTGTCACGTCCCCTTCACCACCAACCCCCACCCCCCCTTTCGATCTTTGTCTGATCGAGTTTGGTGAAGTGGAGGGATGCTAGCATTTTGCGCAAATCCTAATCAGTGCCAGAATCAATAATCGATTGATTAGGAAAAAAAAAAAAAACGAGTGCGATCTGCATGTTACCAACGGATCTGAATAGTTTTACTCTCCCGGAATAGTTGATAGCTAATAGCCAACTTCGATCCACAGCTTCCGCTTCCACGTTTCCGATCGATGGTCAAATGACATTAGATTTCCGTCTGATCTCATTTTACTCATTAAGAGAATATTTTATGTTAAGGGTATATGATGTTTCGGAGTGGATTACCAAATTCAAGTTTCGGCTTTAAGTTGGTGTTGATGCGGCTATAGGTCACGTTCTTTCCATTCCTCGAATAACTTTAGACACACCCTAAGTTTAAATGATAACATATTTCATTTGTTTTAAAAGATAAACTATAGTATCATTTGTAATAGTGTAAATTTATCAGTCATCATTTAGAATGATGATGGCTGATCAATTTGTGATTCAATCATCGTAAAATCCTACTAGATAAACCTATCTCGTAGAACCTCTCCAACATTTATTGAAACCTTTGTCCCATCGATTCCTTAAAAAAATATCTTCCTCCTTTCAATTTATATACAAAATAAAGAAATTATGAACTATATTTCATTCTTTTTTCCATTTCAGTCACTCATTCTACCTTGACCAATCAAATCAGCTTCCATGTTGGGATAGAACAGCATACCACAAAAAACGAACGAACATCATCATCGGAACATGTAAATCTATTCACCTTCACAATGATACCTTCTATTTATTCATGCCCAATAGGATTGTTTCTAATCAATAAGAGCATTCAACCTGAATTGTTTATCAGCTCAACGGTGTCCTAAAAGTGGCATTACAACAATATAAAACCACTAGCAAAATGCTACAAACAACAAACACATGATTTGTTACAGAGACATAACTTTGCTCACCCGAAATTAGAGTTAACAGCGCCTCTCGATATCAGCAGCGGCGATGACGGGAGCACTTTCAATCAAAGGACTCGCTGTCTGTGGAATGACTTCACCTCCATCAACTTACGGCCCACAGGGAGAGTCAGGACAAAAATCTTGATTTTCTGTCATTCTCGTGGCCTTGCAAGCCATAGAGAACTGAGAGCCCGGAGCCTCGAAAAGTAATCGTGTATTGCGAGGAGAGCAGTGCTGACTGCCGAGTTGTCAGTATACGGTGCATCTGCATTAGTTTTGTTGACGCAGATTATCGGCCTGGTAAAAAAGACACAAACAAATGGCCTCCTTAAAAAAATAGGCCACAGCAATGAGCACAAGCTGTCCTACTCCTTTAATTGTTTTATGAAGGATTCAAGGCACGAATAGTCCATACACATCAGAAAAGTCTGAAGAGAGAACAATGAAATGAAAGTTGTGACAAACTAGAAGAGAAGATGAATCATTAATGAAGGAGGAAGGAAAGAAAATATGTAAGTTGAGACCAGACGAAATCCAGAACAGCTTTGAGAAATTCTGTAGAGACAGAAAATAGCTACTTCTTTGTTGACCATTAAAGAAATAAAATTCTATATACTCTCTCAGGCACTTCTCCTGATCCTAAAAGTTACCACGAGCGAAGGTGAGTCAGGCTCATGCGGGTCTAGATGGACTTCACATCGACGAGACTTGAGAATGAAGAAACGTAAACAGCCAACCAAATATTTTCAGTTCCAAGTTGAGTTTTTTCTGACATGAATAACCAACAATCAATTGGAGAATCCAGCACAAGCAATTAGTGCTGAAACAAAATCAAATTACCTGGCGAAGGAAGCCCTCCAAAGTCCCAGCTTCCCCATTGCCATGGCCATTTGTCCATGTAATTAGCCACATTACCAGATGATTCAGTGAACCAGGTGGGTTATTGGCAGCGTCTCAGCCAGAGATTGCTGCAACGCCTCCATACCTGAGAAAGAGCATCTTCAGCCTGGTGTGATGTTTGCTGTTAGGTCGTAGAGGCCCATTAGTTGTTGGTCTGTCAGAGGCTCCAACTGAAACATAAGAAGCTGCAACAAATACAGCATTCCGATCAGAAAAAAAAAAAAAATGAACACTCTTGTTGAAAGAAAGTACCCGAAACAATAAACTAGATAGGAAAATCAGGAGCAGCGGCAAATAGAATAGATAAACTCCAGGGGTTACAACCATGCAGTATCCATCCAACTAATTTGAAGACAATACAGTTACTCCTTTAAAGTCTGCCTCAATCTGGCATTCCGAAATTTCTAATGAAATCCACAAGATATGGCATTCCTAGTTTGCATTTATATTATAAGCCTTATGGATCAGTTATCTTTACAGAAGTTAGTACATGAATGGAAGATATCACCTTAGAAGCTCAGAGAGAACGGAAGCCACCAATCCACATGAAAACAACGCTCTGCTGGAGTCTTCACATTCCTGACAAAGTGGAAAACATCAGCTTTTGCTGCCGGTATCTTTCAGTCTGTAGATGTCATCAAAGTGTGTCGTGACATTGTCAACGATTATTCGGGTTCTGTTTAACCCACATGCGGAATTTACAGCACTTTCAGCATCGTTGTCATATGCGTGCTCTACTCATCAAGGCCACCGGCATATTCTACATCAAAATCCATGGCACCTGTGGACCATTGCAATGTAAATAACACATTTCTACAATTATGATCCAATCTGCTAACCTAAAACCAAACTAACCACCACCCATAATCAAGACAATACAATGGGAAAAATATCTTCAGCCACAAAGAGACAAAATACATTCCTTTGTATGCCACAAAAGAGGGGAAAAAAAAAAACTATTCAGCATATAACTTCACCCATATGAACTGGGGCAGACACAGAGAGGGGGGGGGGTGTTTGAAACTTTGAACACACTATGATCCTTCCAACTTGCTGACAACCAAAGGGAAAAAAACAAGGGGAGAGACAAATGAACACCCTGATTTATCCTCACAGAGGAAAGAGAACTACATGAGATAATCTCAAATTCACTAAAAGAGATTATAACGAATCAATTTGCCATAAAATCAGCACTGTCAAAACCAGCTTTCAGGTGGGAAAAGAGAATGCAAAATCTTCAGATGAGAAAAGCAAAGAGGGAGAGAGGGAGGATATGAGGGGAGGGGGAACGCTCTAAACAAAGAGACGCGTGAAGACTTCTAAAATACCATTCCACTGTTGGAATGGGACTGATCACCAGAGCTTGAAACGAATATTCCCTGCATTTGAAGAAACACATTAGATTACAAAGCAAAAGAAATAACGCACGAAAAAGCAAACTAGGAAAAAAGTATAAACCTGCTGGCGAGCTCTCTGGAGCTCTTGTTCAAGTTGGGTTAATTTCAGACGGCTACTCTCTAGTTGTTGTACATATGCCTGCAGAGGATAGCAAAAGGAGGAAATGAAGAAAAAAGAGAAAAATTTCAATATGATTAAAGCTTAAGAAACATGAAAGATCAGGTCAAAAATTTGATTGATGCAACTATCACAGTAATATGCTTCTGCTTTTAAAACTCATATTCATTCTTGGAAGCATCCAAATATCTCGTGCGCTAGAAAAAATTTAAATTTCCTTTTTTTTTTTGTCAGAAAACATCTCTTTCAAAAGCCAAATTTTGGAACACGATGAGTTAGTCATCATGAAGGGGAAGAAAAGGGCTGCCCTCTAGTAAATATAGGGAGGTCATTTGGCAATACTATGTATGAAAACAAACAACTAGTATGCTAGAATCAAGTAGAATGCACTTTCCCCTCTAGCTGGACAAGAAAAATCTGAAGTCATGATACCTACTTTTTTCCTTAGTCGGCTTTTCCTTGCAGCTTCACGATTTTGAGCAAGTCTCCGTAATGTCTGTAAACAATCTCTGCTGATTAAAAATTTATATTACAAGGCTGCAACACAGAATCAGAATTCGATTAGAGGTTATACCTTCTGATCCACAGCCTTTTCTTTTGATCTACCACTAGAGTCGGAAGCTACCAGAGCAGCTGATGGACCTGCTTCAAGCTGCTGAAAGAATGGAGACTTTAGTGTACTTCAAGCCTTCAAGCTACAGCGAATTGTAGAAAAAAGCTCCAAGAAGAACACATCAATTATCCCAGTTGCTTTTCACATCCAAAAAGATAAATAAAGCAGCATTTCTTTAAAGTATAAACTACGTCCATATGTGTTGTGAAGAAAACATCGGAAAGAAAAGATCCTAAACTGTAATGGTAGACATACCATTTGATTTCTGTCATCTGTGTCATCAGTTGATGTTTCAGTCCTTGGACTGGTGTCTGCCATATTTGAGTCGGCCCAATTTTCAGAGTGACCACCAGGTATGGAAACCAGATTTAGATGTGACTCTTTTTGCAAAGCTATTCTCTGAGAGGCTGAAGCGGTGGAAGACTGATCTGTTTCTGAGGCTAAAACAGACTGAAAACCAACAGAACAAAAGATTAAGAGCTTTGATTTGACAATCTACAAGAAAAAGAAGAAGCTTAAAAGTAAAGAGACCTTATTAACAGCACGAACTTGACTGTGAGTTCCAAGCGCTTGACCGTTCGATTTTATCTGATTAAAGGTAGGATCTGCTAATAAATATAGATGCCAGTCAGTTGATAACTTCGCAGCAATACAGAAGGCGAAACATACAGGGGAATCATAATTAGTGCACATCCACAAAAAAATTTCACCTTCTTTTACCACAAAGAAACAACTTTCTGTAGAGCCAATTGAAAGTTAGATACATTCTCCACTATGACTTCCTACCAAATTGTCAACAAGATTTGGCAGGGAATTTTGCAGATGAAACCCCAAGAGTCTCACTAAAAAATGTAGATCACCCTTATGGAAATTTTTCCATTCAAGAGTGAGGTTGGAGTATGGGATGGGTGATTACAGGTTAAGAGAAGCTCAAATATCTGGTGGCAGACACAGCCAATAAAAGTTAAAGAGAACAGTTAGGCCCATAAACAGATGAACTAGGGGCTGAGTTACTCATGAGAAAGCATCATTGGATAAAATGAGACAGAGCTGCAACTCTTTCCAGATTTATGAGCATAAAGGTACATGGTAACCGATAGAAGTGAGATTGAGAAGTGGCATCATCTGTTCTAAATATACTTTAGATTACTATAAATCAAAATAGAACGGGCCAAATACATACTTCTACTAAGGCTGATGGCATCCTCTATGCGGAATCCAAGAGAATGCTCAAACGACCCAAAATCTGTATTTTGAGTAGGCTGGACTCCCCCCGAACCACTGGAAGACAGATATTGCATCATTAGTACTAACCCCAATTTTGCACTGAAAAATGTACACAGAAGAAATTACCAACGACAAGTAACCAGGACCAGAAAAACCATATCAGGGAAAGGAATCATGAGAAGCCGTCGTTTCTCTAAAAGTCAACTTCTGTGACATAGTCTCTCATATTTTGTTGCATCTATATATCGACAACCATTGAAAGAAACTTGTAACAAATTTCCAACTTGACAAAACTAATTACTAATGATCTATCGCTCTTACAAATATTCAAGAAAAGGGAACAGGAATTCACATCCCATTACCAGTGAAAAATGATGACAAACAAATTAATCCAACCAAAAAGAGAAAAAGGAATTAAACCTTCCACACATGAGGAGAATCCAACAAACACTACTCAGATATCTTAGATCAGAAATGAAGACCACATTGCAAAGGCCCCTTTCACATTGGATGAAAAGATAATTCACAGTTTCAGTACCCCTTCTAGACATGCAATGCTGATCGACATAATGAGACCCCAACATTTTGAGTTTTCATTTGTCCGAATTTCCCCTAGGATGCTAAATAGCTGAAGAATGAAAGCTAGATAGAACATGGATGTTCCAATATTTCGTTTCCAAGGCAAGCAAGTGTTTTCTCTAGGACTAAGGGCCTTGAAATAAGATTTAACCATCTCAAAATTCCTGCTGTTCAAAGCTAGCCAAAATCAGTTCTTATATGTGACATTTTGCATTATTTTGATTTACAAACTCTTTCATCGAAACCTAATCGGGCCAAAAGACAAATACCAGTGACAATAAACCTAGATAACTGCAAAGTTGTGCCATATTCAGGAGGGACAATCTCAGTTCCTCGGTCCCTAGAAGAAAGACAGCGCCGTAAAAGCCTCTGGGCCATCTCCTACGGCACTGAGGCACACTTGTATTCGCTAATCGAAGCCTTCCTGCCTTGAAAACTAAAATATTTTCACCTCCACCCAACATCCGAGCCATTAACATAATTGGACAATCTCATTGAGCTACGCAAGGAAGACAACTAAAACAAGGAGCCACACAATTACACTTCAAATCACTTCCAACGCCGCAAAATTCAAGCTCAGACATGGGTTCCCGACAGGTCACGGTTAAATCACACGTTGACCTACTTTCAGACAGATTGAACCCACGAAATGATCGGTCAACAAATCAAAAACCAAACAACACAACACAACAAAACCAATAAGGAAATTCAGAGCAGCTCAGGAGAGAGAGAGAGAGAGAGAAATTCACATAGAATTGGAGGCCGGTGTCGCTGGAACAAAGCTCGGCATCCTCAGAACCCGATTACCATGTCGAGCAACCCCACTTTACTAATACCCCGCTCCACACCCAGAACCTCGAATTCACTCAATCGCGCCAATCCTCAAGCCGGAGCCCCGAGTCCCGCCGATTACTAACAGTCGAGGAGGCGCTCCATATTACGAACGGAGAATTCGAGAGCGGAACGATGATCGACAGAGGGGGAAACAGGAAAACCCTAACCGGCGAACCCTTTTTCAGCGAAGCGGAACTGCTCGAGCTTGTTGACTCCCCCACAGCAGCGTTTATATACGCAGCGAGGCGCGACACGCAGCCTCACTATTCCTATTCCATGAAGAAGAAACAGCGAAAGGTGGGAGCTTTTTCTTCACTGCTCTTCGGTCTCCTCTTCGCGGAGAAATTCGCCGGTCCAACCTCGAAATGCGAGAAGAGAGAGAGAGAGAGGAGGGGGATGTCAGAGAAGAAGCGCGAGGACGTCTAGATGATTCCAAGCGCTGCCGAAAACGTCTCTTTCGTCGGATTTTTTATTTAATTTTTAATTTGTCAATTTATTCCAAAATATTGACAGGCTGACAGCCACCGCGTTTTACATAAATTGTCCAATCATTATCTCCTTAATTCCACTCATTTTTGAGAAGAAGGCATTGTCTCCGTCCGAAACCATTTTGATTCTGTCCGTGTTCATGTTTTTTTTTTTTTTCGTTTTTATACGGGGCTTTTTTTTTTCTTTTTACTCTTTTTTTTTTTACGAATCTCCCCGACGGATGCGGCGAAAGGTGGGCTTACCCAGAATGTCTCGCGACCATAATACCACTACGAAGTTACCCCGAGTTCTCATCTAGGCCAATCTACTAAGTTTCGGCTTTAAAAACTACTAAGATTTTGGGGGCGCATAATAACTATTTTATTTTTAAAATCAATTTCTAGCTCAAAAAATAATTTTCTATTTTTAGTTTTTGATGATTTTTTTAGGAAAAAACACGTTTGATAATGACATAAAATTTCTTTCTTGAAATAGAAGTTAATTTGATAACAGTTGAAAATTTCTACTTGTATAATATTGTTAAACACAAATTTTCTACAAAATTTTCTACTTCATTTTTAAATTTATTTAAAATTCTTTTAAAAAATATTTTTTATTAAAAAATATTATTTACTATTTAAAAATAAAAAATTATTATTTATATTTTACTCCGGCGACAGTGGTTACAACAGCCGGTAATGGTCGACAGCAGCGATAGTCGACAAAGGTCAACAGTGGTTGGCGATAGTTGTGACGACCGACGGAGGGTGATGGTAGGTTAGTGGCGGCGGTTAGTGGGGCAAGGTCTGCAGGTGGCAATAGCCGACGAAAGTCATAATGGTGGGTGGTGGAGGCCGACGACGATGGTTGCTACGGCAGCCATGGCGGTTCTTATGGTGGTCGGTGGCTGGCAGCAGGGTTCGGTGATGGCTCGTGATGGGTAGGGGCTACGATGAAGGTTGGCGAGGGGTGGCGGTTGGTGGCAGTGGGCGGCGACCAACAAAGGAAAGATGATAGAGAGAGTACGACGATGAGAAAAATTGAAGAGTTTTGATAGGTTATTTCTCATTTCTCATTTCTGAAACAAAAAACTACAAATTTTTACTTTTTTATTTTTCTTTTAAATCTCTTTTTGGAACAAAAATTTGTTCTAAAAATAGAAAAATAGAATTGCATTACCAATGAATTTCTGTTTCAAATCTGTTTCAAAAATAGGTGTGAAACACAAATAGAGAAATAGAATAGTTATCATGCCCGTCCTTCGTATGTAACTATCAGGGTAAATAGGGTTCTCATCTTTCATTGGATTCATCATCAAAGGTACGGTGCCTTCTAACTTTGGATGATGTCTTCCATTACCATTTCTTTCTCTTTTAAAATGCAGAACTTTGGGTTTATCTTGATCAGAAAACCTTAAAAAAATGCTAATCCGATCTATTGTAATTTGGGATAAATGCCCTTTTAATATATCTTTTAAAGTAAAAAAAACAAAAAAGAAAAAAAAATGAAGATGGACCACCCGTCACTTCGCCGATTTGATAGATATTGACCATAGGAAATCTCAAAAGTAGACGAAAATTTCCACTATGGTTTTCAGGGCGGCGGTGGATAGTTTTCGGTTCCGATGTTGAAATCCATTGTTGGGAACAGAGCTGGCAATTTGTGTCTACCCATCTCATACTGTCGGGTTAAATCTATGCTTAAGTGAATGAATACACATGAAATGTTTGCTGCTTGTGTCGTGATTTTGAAATCGTAGGACATGTTTATTTTTATACGGGATACGCGGCATGACGTAATTCGCATATTGGATTCTCTTTTTTTTTCCTTACAAAAAATCTCCCTTCGAAAAGTATTTTCCTCATTTTTTGAAGTTTGAACTGTTTAAGGAAATGAGTCGATGAAATTTTTTTTCCTAATTAACTGAAAATCTATGGTCAAGTTTGGAAAAATAGTGTCATATTAAAAAAAGAAAAAAATCATTACGTCAAAATACGCTGGATCACGATGTTCCTCAAGGCCGAGCCAAGGACCCTGTCAATTGAGCTCAAGACCCTTGAGGCTGGGCCTAAGTCCTTGCGTACGTGCCCAAGACCCCAATAACCAAGCCCTAGTACCTAGCACCCGCACTTGGGTTGTAGGCGCCTCAATTGGGGTTCCGTGAGGCCAAGCTCGGGTCCCTTACAGTTGGGCATCGACGTTGAGACCTAAAGACCATGCTTGGATCTCTAGAGGACGAACTCGACAACCAGTGGTCATCCCTTGGTCCCTAGCAACCGAGCTCAAGTTCCCAAAGGATGGTCAATGCCCGGCTTGGGACCTTGCACCTAGGCCTAGGTATCCGACACCAAAATCTAGGATCCAAATTATACTCAAGACATTTTCCTCAAATGTGTGTTTCATAATTTTTCTGTATCGAACATCGAAGACTGACTTTCAGTAATATATGCAAAATAGCCGAATACAAAAATCATTTTCCTTGAAAATAAGTTCATTTAAAGGAAACGGACGATGTTGAAAACTCACATTCCCATACTTCGATCGGCTCTTTTATTTATTTATTTATTTGTTTGTTAGTTGTTGACTTTCTTCCGCGCCGCCAGCATAGTCGCTGGCTTGCCGGAAATTCGCAGCGCCACAACGTAAGTTGCTTCCTTTGAAGCTGACCCAAGGGACGTCTCTGAATCAGGTATGAACAAACAAAAAACATGATCATCTGGGGTCACGAATCCCATCGCAGCCTTGATTCTTTACCTTTGAATCTGCTGCCAGGCAAGTGCGCGAGCATTGAAAAAGGTGGGGAAGGGGAAGCAAATTCAAAGACGCAAGCGTGAAGTCAACCTAGGTTTTTGGGGGAAGAAACAAAAGGTGGTGACGAGGGTTTTGGTTGATCTTGTCCTGGAGCTTTCAATAATTCAGTCGCGTTGTTTATGGTACGGTTATTGAAATATATATATCTAGTAAAGCAACCGCATAGAGATGGCTACGTAGTTGGCCAAATCCATTTCGTTTTCCTGTATTTTAATCAGCTTTTAAATATAATTGAGATGGGAAAACTTGAAAGAGAAAGGATCCCTTTTTGGCAAAGGGACGTGAATACACTGATGGGCCTCGAAGTTTGGGTGTCGAGGACTCGAGCGGGACTCGAGCGAGACCGGGTCTCGACGCCAAGGCTCTCGCTCGGTTTGTTAACTCCAACGTCTCGCCTTTGTGCATGGGGAACCTAGGTCTGGCCTTTAAGGTCACAGGCCCTGAGTGTCATGGACTTGGTTCCGGGGTCTAGGTAGCTAGATGTGACTAGATCTTGAGAGACTTGGGATCTAGTTGTTGAGGTCCCAATTTCGGGTTCAATTGTGGTTTATGCGGACCTAGTTGTAGGCTTGAGCTCTAGGGACTAGGGTCACGGTGGAAGGTTCCATATCCAAGTGTAGGTTCTATGGACCCAGTCGTAGGTCCGAGCTTTGTGGGCGTGACTCTCAAGGCAAGGTTCCGGATCTAAATGTAGGTCCCAAATATAGGATTTCGCTCAAGTTGCATACGATCCCAATTGAGGGCACCTTAGATTCAAGGATATGTTGTCTACCCATTCCTACCTAGGGTTTGGGCACCTGGGTTCATGAGCTAGGGGTTTGGGTCGAGGCGTTGAGTTCTCAATATCAAGTATCTACGTCCCTAGCACCGAGGTCAATTTTCAGCGCTAGGGACCCGGGTTCAAGCGCTAGAGTCTCACGTCCGGCCTCTTGGATCTGGGTCTCGACCCCCCTCGAGACCCAATTTCAGTGATCCCGCTCCTACTGGGGCCATCGAAGCCTAATTTGCACGACAAGGCTAATTACAACGATGGTAGAGGCTGCAATGGATTTCGATAATTAAACTTTCCGTTTACAATTGAAAATATTTTCATTTACCCGTCCTCCACGGTGCTGGGGAATATGCTTTCCCAAAGCTGTCTTTTCTTTTACGCGACGAAGGAAAGAGAGATGTTCAATCAGAGGGACAAACCAATTCAAATCAGACTTTACTTCTTGAAATGATTAGAAAAGAAGAAGTGCGTCGTCCCCAGGGTAGAACGTCAAGCCCACTTTGGTCTTCAACCTGAAAGAGGACCTAACCACTTAGCAGCCTCTCTCTCTCTCTCTATTCCCTGTCGTTTCGGTCAGTTTCAATATCGACTAAGCTGCCTAGATCAGCAAGATGATCGAATTTTTAATACGAAGTAGACAAACCGAGGATATGACGTTCCAATAGAGCTGTGACTATGATATATGCAGTGGTTGAAAACCGGAACATGATGGAAAAAAAGTTTTACGATAGATTGGAAGGATTACCAAAAAAAAAAATTGTAAACTTTTCTTTTTACTGATTGAGTCCTAAATAGTTTGCATTCGTGCCAAATCTGGCCAAAAATTGCTGATTTTGTGCTGCTGGTGCTGATGTGGACAAATTTTGATAATTTTAATTTTTTTAATTTTTTTCATTCCTTCTTCCTTCAACCGATTGCCGAGGTTCGAGAAGGTCGACCTCACTGGCCTTCACCTCTGGCAGGTTGCGGGATCTCAACGATCGATTGGAGGAAGGCAAAAAAGAAAGAGGAAGAAAATAAAAAAGGAAAAGGAATGACTCTAAAGCAAAAATAAATAAATACTATTTAAAATAGTCCATGCCGGTAGCACCACGTTAGAAATTTTTGTTTAGAATTGGCCGAATGGGCTTAATTGGCATAAATGCAAAAAATATTTATGATTTAATTAGCAAAACAAAAGGGTTTATGACTGATTGGCACAATTATAATAAATTTAGCACTTTTTTCAGTAATTTTCTTAAAATAGATTTATTATAAGTTGAGAAGAAAATTATTCTCCTCTTTTTCTCCTTTTACTTACGCATGAAGAGAATTGAGTGACATGTACCAAGAAAAAGGATAGAAGGTGTGAAAAATGGAAAATCTACCAAAGAAGAGGAATTGACTAACATATGTGCAAGAGTCAGGAATCATCATGGACCGTCACATCAAAGAGGAGTGAACATGTTGCATTACTTGTTGTTTGGTAAAGTTTTAGATAGACATAAATTTAGTTAGGAATTACATTTGAATCTCTTAGATTTGATGAAGCATTGTACTTTTGGTCAATTCATACTTTGCAATCCATGCATAGAGATAAAAGTCAATTTATCTTTTCGTCGAAACTATTATAAATATATTGATGTGGATATATCATCTCTTCATCTCCTTTATTATTATTGTAACGTCTTCTACCTTTTCACTTTTCTCATTATTAGTGTAACCTCTTCGTTTTCCTCCTCCTCCATTTGTAATATTCATGAACCATTCATATACCTTATAGTCTATAAATAGAGGCTTTGTAAACTTGTTGGATAATCGAAAAAGAGTTCACGTTTGCTCCCTACTTCTCTCTTGTCTCTTACTTTCTCTCGTTATGTTTCTGAGTTGATTTCAAGAATCACCGTTTACTTCACAACACGTTATCAGCACGAAAATCTATGAACTAGGTAAATAATTTTTGCAAAGTAAGCGTTTTCGTTGTTTTCTTTAATCAACTTACACTTCATCTTCTTCTATCAATTCTTCATTTTTTTTGGAAGGATTATGACAAATATTGAAAAACCCAAATTCCACATCCTGGAAGTGAGTGGAAATAATTATTTGTCCTGGTGCCTTGACATAGAAATGCACCTCCAAAGGTAAGGTCTTGAAAATGCAACTACAGAAGACGGAACCTCAAATGCAAAGGATAATGGAAATGCATTGATTTTTATTCGTCGTCATTTGCATGAGAGCCTGAAGACTCAATATTTATCCGTTCGAGATCCTTGGACTCTATGGAAGAAGTTGAAGGATAGGTATGATCATACCAAGACTGTTATCCTCCCTCAAGCACAGTATGACTGGTAGAATCTCAGGCTACAAGATTTTAAATTAGTGTCTGATTATAACTCCGCTTTATTTGGTATTGTTTTTTCACTTGATGCGGAACTGTTAGAGAAAACTTTCTCCACCTTTCATGCTTCGAATATTTTATTGCAACAGCAATACCAGCATTGTCAATTTGTTACATACTTTGAATTAATTTCTGTACTCCTCACTGCTGAGCAAACTAATGAATTGCTGCTTAAAAATCATGATCTTAGACTTGCTAGCTCAAAGGCATTGCCTGAAGCACATACTAACTTTGAGAAAAATTTTGGCTATTTTAAGGGCTATAAACACAAGCAAGAACATATTCCTTGAAGGGGTGGCAGGAAATTTAACCGCCTGATGAAATCTAACTTTGGCCCGAATCATGACAAAGAAAAGAAGCCAAAGACGGTGATTAATGAAGGTATTTGCCATCGTTGTGGCATGGTTGGGCACTGATCACGTATTTATTGGACGCTGAAACACTTTGTTGATCTATACTGAGCATCTTTAAAAAATACGGGTAAGCATGATGAATCTCACGCCATTGAAATTAATCCTACTTCCATAACTAATGCTAAGACCAACAATATCTTTGTTGGTGGGACTCCTCTTGCTCATAAAGTACCAAATGCATCCTTGGATGTCTCTGATTTCTTTAAGGACCTCTAATTGCTTTGATGAGGCATCAGACTAGTGGAACAACCTAGACTTTGAATTTTATAATAATTTCTTTCTTGTTACTTTTCTTTCAATATATTATCTTTTATGGTTATCTGGTATGGTTATGTAATGAAATGATTATGAACTTTATATAATATTTACTATTCTTGAAGTTTTATTTGATCTTATAACTAATATATAAATTTTATGATACTTAACACCCGAAATTGTCAACAAAAGTGCAAATGAAAAATACCAAGAAAAAGGATGATGTTTGTTTGCTTGCTTGATAGTGCATCAACACATACTATATTTCGTAATAAATAATTTTTCTCGAGTATGATAGTGCGTAAGACACATGTCCATACAATATCAGGTCCTGTTCCGATTATTGATGGTTTTGGGAATGCCACAATTATTTTGCCAAATGGCACCATCTTGCCTATTGAAGACACGTTTCTAAGCAGTAAATCCAAAAGGAATCTGCTTAGCTTCAAAGATGTACGCCATAATGGATACCATATTGAGACTATTTCTGAACAAAATAGGAAATATATCAGTATTAGGTCTTATAAGATGGGCTTGAAGACCATCCATGAGAAGCTAGAAGCTTCTTCTATAGGTTTGTATTATTTCATGATTAGGCATGTTGAAACCTACGCTACCATGTCTTGGAGATTGGTAAACCTTGATCAGTTTGGACTATGGCATGATCGCCTTGGTTACCCTGGCGCGTCAATGATGTGTAGAATAATTCAAAATACAAAAGGACACCGTTTAAATGATACAAATGTATTGTTGTCCAAAGATTATAATTGTAAAGCTTGTTTACAAGGAAAACTCATT
Source organism: Psidium friedrichsthalianum (assembly GCA_019149425.1). Classification (NCBI taxonomy): domain Eukaryota; kingdom Viridiplantae; phylum Streptophyta; class Magnoliopsida; order Myrtales; family Myrtaceae; genus Psidium; species Psidium friedrichsthalianum. The sequence goes on along the minus strand of JAGVVM010021129.1, from coordinate 1,195 downwards.
ATCAAACCTTCTATAACAAAGGTTAATCTTGAATCCCCTTTATTCTTGCAAAAGATTCAAGGTAATATTTGTGGACCAGTACAACCACCATCTGGATCGTTTCGATATTTTATGGTACTAGTGGATGCATCCTATAGATAGTCCCATGTTTGCTTATTATCTACGTGTAATGCCACATTTGCACGTTTACTAGCGCAGATTATAAAGCTTCGGGCACAATTCCCTGATTATCAAATTAAAAGTATAAGGATGGATAATGCTGGTGAATTTACATCAAAGAGTTTTGATGCGTATTGTGCTTCATTCGGAATCGAGGTTGAGCACCTGGTGGCATTTGTTCATACTCAAAATGGATTGGCCGAATCCTTGATTAAACATATCCAAATCATTGTCCGCACTCTATTATTGAGAACAAACCTCAAAGATATAGCATGGGGACATGTAATTTTGCATGCGACAGCCCTAATTAGATTGCGCCTCACTACTAGTCTCTTACAATGTCCCCTTTAAATGGTTCTTGATTATGAACGTGATATTTCATATTTGCGCACCTTTGGTTGTGCAGTACAGGTGCCTGTAGAACCCCAAAGAGGACAAAAATTGGCCCCCAACGTCGTTTGAGTATTTATGTTGGGTTTAATTCACCATCAATCATTAGGCTCTTGGAACCAACTACTGGTGATCTTTTTACTACCAGATTTGCATATTGTCATTTTCATAAGATAGTGTTTCCATCAATTGGGACACATACAACTTCTATGACTGCAAAACAGAAACTAGTTGAGGTTATCTCATGGAATGAGAAAAATTTATCTCAATTAAACCCAAGAACTTTGAGTGTGAAAACGAGGTACATCGCACGAACTATTTACAGGCTATAACCAATAGACTTTCTGACGCATTTAATGATACTACTAAGGTAACAAAGTCTCATATTCCAGTTGTAAATGCTCCAGCTAGGATAGCTGTTCCTGAAGGACATGCCAAAATGGATCAAAATCCACCACACTTGAAGCGTGATAGACCGATAGGATCAAAGGACATTGTCCCTCGAAAATGAAAAGGAAAGAAATCAAAAATCCGCTCCAAAAGAGTCTAATGTTGTGCTTGCTCTCAAGGAGCGTATTGCCCCTGAAGAGGCACAAACCCATGAAAAAATTATCAACCTTGAGAATACTGAGAATTCCATTACATT
>JAGVVM010021128.1:0-31643 GCA_019149425.1 Psidium friedrichsthalianum | reverse complement strand
TAATTATTTTGCCAAATGGCACTATTCTGCATATTGAAGACGCGTTTCTAAGCAGTAGATCCAAAGGGAATCTACTGAGCTTCAAAGATATTCGCCATAATGGGTACCATATGGAGACTATTTATGAACAATATAGGGAATATATTAGTATTACCTCTTATAAGATGGGCCTAAAGACCATCCATGAGAAGCTAGAAGAGATAATACTGATATATTCTCTATTTTGTTCATAAATAGTCTCAATATGATACCCATTATGGTGTACATCTTTGAAGCTAAGCAGATTCCTTTTGGATCTACTACTTAGAAACACGTCTTCAATATGCAGAATGGTGCCATTTGGCAAAACAATTATGGCATTCCCAAAACCATCAATAATCGGAATAGGACTTAATATTGTATGGACATGTGTCTTACGCACTGTCATACTCGAGAAAAATTGTCTATTACGAAATATGGTATGTGTTGATGCACTATCAAGCAAACAAACATCATCCTTTTTCTTGATATTTTTCATTTGCACTTTTGTTGATAACTTCATGTGTCAAGTATCATATTTGTGGACTAATACAACCACCATTTGGACCGTTCCAATATTTTATGGTACTAGTGGATGCATTCTGTAGATGGTCCCATGTTTACTTATTATATACACGTAATGCCACCTTTGCACGTTTACTAATACAGATTATAAAGCTTCGGCCACAATTCCTTGATTATCCAATTAAAAGCATAAGGATGGATAATGCTGGTGAATTTACATCAAAGAGTTTTGATGCGTATTGTGCTTCACTCGGAATCGAGGTTGAGCACCCAGTGGCATATGTTCATACTCAAAATGGATTGGCGGAATTCTTCATTAAACGTATCCAAATCATTGCCTACACTCTATTATTGAGAACAAATCTCAAAGATATAGCATGGGGACATGTAGTTTTGCATGCAGTAGCCCTAATTAGATTGCGCCCTACTACTAGTCTCTTACAATCTCCCCTTCAAATGATTCTTGGTTATAAACCTGATATTTCACATTTGCGCCCCCTTGGTTGTGCAGTAGAGGTGCCTATAGCACCCCCAAAAAGGACAAAAATGGGTCCCCAACGTCTTTTGGGTATTTATGTTAGATTTAATTTACCATCAATCATTAGGTTCTTGGAACAAACTATTGGTGATCTTTTTACTGCAAGATTTGTAGATTGTCATTTCGATGAGATAGTATTTTCATTAATTGGGAAACTTACAACTTTCATGACTGCAAAACAGAAACCAGTTAAGGTTATCTCATAGAATGAGAAAAATTTATCTCAAATAAACCCAAGAACTCCTGTGTGTGAAAACGAGGTACAGCGCATGATCCATTTACAGGTTATGACCAATAGACTTCCTAACACATTTAATGGTGCTACTAAGGTAACGAAGTCTCATATTCCAGCTGTAAATGCTCCAGCTAGGATAGTTGTTCTTGAAGGACATGCTAAAATGGATCAAAATCCCCCATACTTGAAGCGTGATAGACCAATAAGATCAAAGAACACTATTCCTCGAAAACGAAAAGGAAAAAATCAAGAATTCGCTCCAGAAGAACCTAGTATTGTGCTTGCTCCCAGGGAACTTATTGCCCCCGAAGAGACACAAATCCATGAAAAGATCACCAACCTTGGGAATACTGAGAATTCCATTACATATTGTAATAAGATTTGTAATCGAAATGAAATTATCATTGATGATGTTTTTGCATTCTCAGTTACTCATCAAATTATAGATGATGATTGTGAGTCACAATCTATTATTGAATGTCGTCAAAGGCAAGATTGACCTAAGTGGGAGGAAGCAATTAAAGCTGAATTAGCTTCCCTAGCTAAACGAGAGGTTTTTAGATATATAACTCGAATCCTCGATAATATAAAGCCCGTTAGATATAAATGGGTATTTGTTCGAAAAATGAAATAAGAAAAACGAGGTTGTCAAGTATAAAGCACGACTTATTGCCCAAGGATTCTCCCAAAGACCTGGGATTGATTATGATGAGACATATTCACCTGTAATGGATATGATTACATTTCATTTTCTAATTAGTCTAGCAGTCTCTGAAAGATTGGAAATGCATCTTATGGATGTTGTGACGGCATATCTATATGGCTCATTAGACTCTGAAATTTTTCTCACCGAAATAGGACCAAGCATATCTCATCGAAATTTTTCTATACTCACGAACTTCAAGCGAGTCGACAAATTGATGTTAAACATATTCAATCCATAAATAATCTTGCAGATCTTTTTACTAAATCATTGCCAATGTCAACTTTTGAGAAATTAGTACATGACAATGGGATGCGACGAGTTTGCAAGATGCAAGATTGACAAGCCCAAGAAGTGGCTATATAGCTCAATTGAGGGGGAGATATTATAAACTATGCATTGCACTCTTTTTTCCTTTTGTCCGATTTTTTCCGGCTTAAGGTTTTTAACGAGGCAATTAATGCAAAAGGGAGAGATCATAAAATTTGTGCTCTGTACTCTTTTTTCCTTTTATTCGATTTATGTCCCATTGGGTTTTTTCGGCTTAAGATTTTTAATGAGGCAATCTACCCAGTGTATAATAAAAGATGAACATCTAAGGGGGAGTATTCTAAATATATTGATGTGGATGTATCATCTCTTCATCTCCCCTATTATTAATATTGTAACATCTTCTACCTTTTCACTTTCCCCATTATTAGTGTAACATCTTTGTCTTCCTTCATTAGTAATATTTATGAACCATTAATGTACTTTCTAACCTATAAATAGAGGTTTTGTAAACTTGTTGGAGAATGGAAGAAGAGTTGACGTTTGCTCCCACTTCTCTTTTGTCTCTTATTTTCTATCGTTATATTTCGAGTTGATTTTATATTTCTGAGTTGATTCCAAGGATCACCGTTTACTTCACAATATGAAGTAGATAATATTTCGAATAATAGCATGAAGTGACCTTATCAGTCTTAAAAAAAGGCTTGACTCACTAGTTAATAAAGGTATTTTGGTCATTTAATTTTTTTATTTTTTATTTTTTTTCAAGTTTTTCAAAAATTAAAAAAATAAATAAAAGAAGAAAACACAGGCGGGAGGGGGCTGCCCTCTCGCTTGTGTTTTTTTCCCCTTATTTTTTTGTTTTTCGGTTGTTATTTTAATTAAAAATTTGGTAAAAGATTGATTGAAATATTTAGTCAGGTGGCCAGTTGGCGAGGTAAGGCCATTATTTGAAACGGTTATGGCCACTTCAAGCTCTTATTTGAGACGATAAGTGCACTTTAGGCCCTTATTTAAAATAAAGTCAATTTCGTGCCCTTATTTAAAAAATGTAGGCACTTTGGACCCTTTTTTAAAATTTCCCATAGATTAATTATGCAATGTCCCCCCTTTCTCAATTAAAAAAATGAAAATTTTCCAAATAAGGAACTCTAGTGTCATTATTTTCTTAAATAAGGAGTTTGAAGTGGATTGATTTTCTCAAATAAAAACATAAAATGCTTTCTTTGTTTCAAAAAGGGATCTAACTAAAGGCATTTTAGTCATTTAAATTTTTTGAATAATTTTTTTTTCTTTCTTTCCCCCCATGAGGCCTCCCAGCCCTTGCCGATGGCCGTTCCCTTCCTTGGAGGAAAAAAGGAAAAAGAAAAAGAAAAAATATGCATAAAATATAAATGACTGAAATATTTTTAGTCAGGCCCTTCTTTGAAATAAAAATGGCACTTCAAGGACACTTCAAGCCTTTTTTTGAAACGGTCCATTTTATGCCCTTATTTGAAAAAATGAAGTTATTTTAGGTCTTTATTTAATTTTTTTATGGAAAAAACATGTTTGTTGATGTTTTCCACAAGGTAAAGAACAATTTATCCTTTTTCCTCTAGTTTTATAATATTATAATAGCTATGAGAAAATTATAGATCAACTGATGTGTCGGTATTTATATGTTGTGAAAGTTTCATATCTTTTGGAGTGAAAAATGTTAAAATGTGGCTGCCACGAGATTTAGATTAAATAAAAGATAAATAGCAAAAATTTATCCAAGCATGTCTGACTTTTCTGTACTATGTCATAGGCATCGTACCAAAAAAAAGGAGAATACCAAAAATGTACATTATTTTTCACCCGATGATCGTTTACACACCTCAATTTCACCTGTAGAGACTATTTTGCACCTTGAGATCAATTATCCTAGTGTCCCTATTTGCGAAAATGAATGTCTATCCCAAAACCTAATTTCTTACATCAAACAAAAAACCCTCAAAATCATTTAAAACTCAATTACCCAAACCTAGGTGAACTATGATTTCAGTCATAAACTTATAAATATCAATTCAGTTTTCAATCTTTTAATTTTGTTAATGAAATTCTAATCGCACGAAATCTCAATATAATCATTTTGATCAATTGTTGCAGCAAATTGTTGACTTTTGGCGATCCACGTAAAATATGGTTTTGAGTAAAGCTATCCATCGATAATTGAAGGGAATGTTAGCAATTTTCGACTGCTATTGGTTTGAAGGATTAAATTGAAAACATGATTACAGGTATAAGCTTGCATTGACGAAACCAAAAACATATGAGTGAATCGATATCATTACAATATGTTTAAAATTAATTGGGTAACTATCCTCCCAAACCATAATCAATATGCTAAAACGAATTTACAAAAAGTGATAATTTAGTTTGTTTAGTGTGGGGGGTTTTTCAGAGATATATATGTGAATGGTATTTACCAAAAGAGATCTAAGTAAGCGGTCAAGAGATCAAATGAGAGGTATACTTTTTTTTTTCACATTTTCCCCATAAAAATCTAAAAAAGAATATCATCCCTTGTTGAAAATTCTTCAAAATACTATTGTCAATGTGGCATCTTAGTCTGAAATTAACATCAAATTGTTATGATTGCATTGCAATCAAAGACCCATTTTTCATGTGTGATGAAAGGGTCTTTACTATTGGTAAGGCAAACATACTTCCTTAACTAAAAGAAAGCTTCATTTAGCGGCTCTTTTTAAAAGGCATGAATACAAATAAGAGTATCTTCTAGGCAAGCTTCGTGATCAAGTGATCTTCATAATAGAAAAGACATTTGGTGATTATCGTACATTGTGTTGGAGAGATCATCATAAATTACAGAAGTGTGCCGTTCACCAAGTGTAAAATATTCAACGAAAGCTGCTTCTGTATAAGGAGGGCTGAATTGTTGTAAGCTCTTACATGCTAGCGAAATCTTGATATCACATGTTGAAATCTTTCGTTCGCCGATAAAGGGGGGAATTGTTACCTTATTGCACAGATAACCTAAAGTTAAGGTCTTAAATCAAACTCCTACGTAATTAATTATTTAATTGTACGTTTGTTCATTGTCGGAAAGCAATGCCCGACCTTTCTCTTCTTCTTGACTTGTTGAGATTGACATTTACAATCATTACTTGTTTTAATAAGCAAACTGTTACCAAATAAGCACCAAATTCAAGACAATATGCTTCAATTTTTTTTTTCTCTAAGACTCTATGCTTCAATTCAATCGAGAAAATTGCACCCCTAGTCCAAACTTTTCAATTGCTTCGTTCAAATTTTAAAATATTTATCTAAACCTATAATTGAGTCATAAATATTTTAATTTGTTTAATTAGGTCCTCAACCTTTATCAGAAAATGCAATTAAGTCCAAAAGCTATATTGGAGAGGCAACTTAAGGCTGCCATCTCATTGCAATTGTTGATATAGACTCGATTTAATGGCTAAGATTGCATCTCTCCATCTACTCGACCATTGATATTAAATAAGAAAATTCTAGAGTACGGGACAATTACTATAATGCCCACCCTTGAGAATATTCTAGAAAACCTAGAGAAAACTTGGATGTCAAGACACTTCAAGTCTTAAGGTCCTTCTCGGTCATGTGATCGACTGGTTGCGTTATGAAAATCTTGGTCTGTGATAGAAGGCTCCATCCTTGGTGTTTATCGCGACTTCATGGATAAGATCCGTGCGAAAGATCAAGGAGAGAATGCTTTATATTGCTCTTTCGTTAGATGGTTCAAATGAGGGGAGAATGCCTCTATTTATACTAGATGGTCTCTCATTACAACTGTTGATCTAGACCCGATCTAATGGCTAATATTCCATCTCCCCATCTACTCAACTACTGACATTAAATAAGAAAGTTCTAGAATTCTAGACAATTAATGTATCGTTCGCCCTTGAGAATATTCTAGAGAACCTAAAGAAAACCCTAGATGTCAAGATACTTCAAGTCTTGAGATCCTTCTCGGTTATGTGATCGACTAGTTGCATCACGAAAAACCTCGCTCCATGATAGGAGACTCCATCCCTGGTGTTTACTGTAACTTCGTGGGTAGGATTAGTGCGAAAGATCTAGGAGAGAATGCTTTATATTGCTCTTTCTTTGGATGATCCAAATGAGGGGAGAACACCTCTATTTATATTAGATGACTTCTCATTACAACCGTTGATCTAGATTCGATCTAATGGCTAAGATTGCATCTCCCAATCTACTCAACTACCGACATTAAATGAGAAAGTTTTAGAGTACGAGACAATTACTAAATTGCCCGCCCTTGAGAATATTCTAGGGAACCTAAAGGAAACCCTAGATGTCAAGATACTTCGAGTCTTGGGGTTCTTCTTGATCATGTGATCGACTAGTTACGTCATGAAAGCCTCAGTAAACTGCAAGTCTTGAGGTTCTTCTCGGTCATGTGATTGACTAGTTGTGTCACAAAAATCTCGATCGATGACAGAAGGCTCCATCCTTGGTGTTTGCTGCGACTTCATGGATAGGATCCATGCGAAAGATCTCAGAGAAAATGTTTGATATTGCTCATTCATTGGATGATCCAAATGAGGGAGGACACCTTTATTTATATTAAATGGCCTCTCATTACAACCCTTGATCTAGATTTGATCTAATGGCTAAGATTATATCTTTCCATCTACTCAACTACCGATATTAAATAAGAAAGTTCTAGAGTACGGGACATTACTATATTACCTGCCCTTGAGAATATTCTAGAAAACCTAGACAAAACCTGTATGTCAAGACAATTCAAGTCTTAAGGTCCTTCTCGATCATGTAATGATTGGTTGTATCATGAAACCTCAGCCCGTGACAAAAAGCTCTATCCCTGGTGTTTAGTGCGACTTCACGGATAAGATCCGTGTGACAGATCTAAGAGAGAATGTTTTATATTGCTCTTTTGTTGGATGATCCAAATAAGGGGAGAATACCTCTATTTATGCCAGATGGTCTCTCATCACAATCGTTAATCTAGACCCAATCTAATGGCTAATATTGCATCTCCCCATCTACTCAACTACTGACATTAAATAAGAAAGTTCTAAAGTAAGAGACAATTAATGTATCGTCCGCCCTTGAGAATATTCTAGAGAACCTAAAGAAAATCCCAGTTGTCAAGATACTTCAAGTCTTGAGGTCCTTCTCGATCATCTTATCGACTAGTTGTGTCATGAAAACTCGGTCCATGACAAAAGACTCCATCCCTGGTGTTTGTTGCGACTTCATGGGTAGGATCAGTGTGAAAGATCTGAGAGAGAATAATTTATATTGCTCTTTCGTTGGATGATCCAAATGAGGAGAGAACACCTCTATTTATACTAGATGACCTCTCATTACAACCGTTGATCTAGATTTGATCTAATGGTTAAGGGCGCGCATGACAACACTTCCGCTTCAGAAATGCTTTCAAAAGCAGAAGTTGATTTTTGTACTTCTGCTTCAGAAGCTGAAGTTGATTTTTCTATTTCTGCCTCAGAAACTGACTTTTGATCAGAGAAATGCGTTTGATAACAGAATAAAATTTCTGCTTCTGGAATAGAAATTCGTTTGGTAAAAGTTAAAAATTTATACTTTTGAAATATTATTAACACAAAATATCATACCATAAAATGCATGTTATTCAAGAAAAGGTAAATACAAATACTGATGGATTTACATATAATTCGTCGTTTAATTATTTATGTAAATTTGGATCAAATTATGGGAAAATTATATTAATGAATACGATGATCGAGCTCATTTATTAACGCCAAAAGCACATATAGTTTCGCTGACTTACTATAATTGACAAATTCATTTAAACAATATTATATCGGCCATAGCTCGAAAATAGAATCATACTCGAGGAATGAAATCTATTCCCTCTATCGGATTTCTAGCTTTTTGGAATGAAATCTATTCCCTCTACCGGATTTCTAGCTTTTTGTGCGTGCACTTCATGCCGATTTCTACCAGCTTAAAACATTTTGGAATTCTGTTATTAAAGTTCAGGTAATTGTGCGAACTCAATTTCCATATGGGAACTACAATGCTCAATAGAGGGCCATTTGATAACTAATGTCGTGGCCAAAAAGGTCCATAAAGGGCCTCTGGAAGTGGAGTGCTCCCACCGCCACTCAAGACACTCCCTGCTTAGGATCAAACGTTAAAAAAAAGGTGGGGTTCGATGGAGCCAGTAACACATCATAATCACATCAACCAAAGAATTCAATAGATGATTCGAGGTTATTGATGCCTCTAAAGCATCTACAGTAGTATGAATTTAGGAGGCAGGGTCTCTCATGTACAAAATCCATCGAGTAAGTGTAATTGGTGCGGCCTTTGTCAATTGTAATATCACATACAGATTTACTACAGAGAAAGCATGTCATATGAAATTGAGGGCTGAACGATTTTGATGAAAAAGAAATAGAACTTTCATATATCTATCCCCAATTACCATACTTACAATAAGGATTGCAAGAGTAAATGTGGAAGGACAATCGTACTTTCTTTCAACTCCAAGATAGAAGTCCTGCTTCTCTTATAACATTAAGATAAATTCAATCAATACGAGTCTAATTTATTGTTAGAACCCAGCTTGTACATTCATATGTGAAAGAGTGATCACCCCTTGCATCTCATGTAGCAAAATAGAGACTCCTTGATCCCTTGCAAAATGAAACCGTTCCGGATCGTGTCCGTGTCTGCACACGAGTAGATGCTGCTAGGATTTTTACCTGGACTAAAATAATCAGAAAAGATAAATGCTCATTCACCACAAAATATTAAATCTGTGACGGTGAGGTGGCTACCTATGCACTAGATAACTTGAAATGAACAATCATTGTGACATAAACAAATTAAACTTCTACATCATGTGTCCTGCACTCACATAATAGTAGGTCCAACATGCATGGAGTCCAGACATGAAATGTGACGACACCTGCTAAACTTTGCAATGGAAGGTCACCCAAAAAGAAACACAAGAAAGAAATAAAACATAAAAATGCACAAGCATAAACAACATTTAACTGACTGAAAGTGAGTAGTGATTGGAAGGCATAAACAGAGAAAAGGAGAAAAGAAATAACAAAAAGACGAAAGATTACCCAACAATATGGCATCCTCCTATGGATTTTGCTTAATATCAGCAAAGCTAATCCATCCTGACTTTTCACATTCCAATGCATGGAGGAAACTCCAGTGAAGCCGCATCAACAATCCGTGAAAATAATAAACATTAGGGTGTCGTGAAAGATTTCCCACAGCCCTTCTTCAAGACTTCTACACCATCCAAGAGAACAGGATTGCCTTCAGAATCACTGCCCTGGAAGAAAGGAACACTTTCATCAACATCTTGTAGCAAAAATGAACCATGAAATAGAAAAATGTGGAAACAGAGAAAGACCTTCAGGCTGAGCTCTAGCTATAAAGGCCCACAAAGGTTGGAACTTTGAAAAGAGAGCGAAATCTAAGGCACTTTAAACAGTAATGTCGGCCAAAGGGATATTCGAATGCCCAGCAGTAGAAACAAGAAAGTAGCTCTCAAAATTCATGTCAATCAACTGTGACATCACTGCAATATTCACAGCCACAGTTTTGTCTCAAAATTGATGCCAATTAACTATCAAAAAACAAAAAACCCAATATCATGGAATCTCCTCCATATGATGATCCCTTGCCATTTTATTGGCAATATGTTTCCGAAGAGCGTTCATCTCATTTCCCTCATCAGCCAATATATTCTCTATCACCTCATCATGCGCAGGTTCACAGACATAATCCGGATTCCCATATTCGGAAAAATTCCTATCCCTACTGTCTTGATCACGGATGTAGTTATGGATAGCACAACATGCTACCACAATGTGTGCTTGCTTTCTAATTGAAAATGGAGGCATGTGTTTCAAAATGAAAAAGCGATTCTTCAAAGCCGCAAAGGATCTCTCAATGATATTCCTTAGCGAAGAATGCCTATAATTGAACAGCTCTCTTGCTGTTGTTGGTCTCACATTGCTTCTAAAATCATTTATATGATATCGCTCACCTTTAAAAGGCGTCAAAAATCCTGGAGATGATGCATACCCAGAATCAACCACATAGTATTTACCTATAACCAAGCGTTGATAGATTTATCATAATATGCAACTGCAACAAAATCATAAAGATAATTTCTCATTTTAAAACAACAAAATACCTGGGGGCGGTCGAGGAAATTGTAGTTCATGAGTCTCAAGTGCCGTCGATAGCACCCGACAATCGTTAGCAGATCCTTCCCAACCAGCGTAAACGAACGTAAATTTCATATCAAATGAACACACACAGAGCACGTTTTGAGTGGTAATTCCCTTTCTACCTCTGAATCGGATCTGCTGTGCAACAGGTACGGAAGCATGAATATGGGTGCCATCAATAGCTCCTACGCATCCCTGTTACAGTTATGAAAGACTAACGTCATAAAAAACTACTAACAAAATTAAACCCACGTTGCCACAAAATGAATGTATGAAAATCTTACCTTAAAGTAAGGTTCGTGCTTAGGATCCAAAAGAATCTCCTGTGGAACAACATCAAAGGGAGGTGGTACAATAACCTCATTTGCCAATTTTCTAACTACTTTCAACACTAAGTTGAAATACTTACTAATAGTCTGTCCCGAACGCTGGAATCTCTCGCACAAATCTCTATTAGAGTTCTTGTGACAAATCATACATAAGAAAATCCCAACCTGTTCATCTATTTTAAGATATCGACTATCTTGCAACCAACCTCTTGCTTTTAGTAAACCACACAGATTAAAAAATACATGTCTCTCCATTCTAAATGCTTCGTATGCTCTATCTGAATGTCCATCAAGAACCTCCCTTATCCATTCGGGTCCTGACAACATACTATCCCTAATAGGTTCTTTCGTGCGCATGGACCTATGCAACTCACAAAGGCACATCCATGCCATCAGTAAAAAATAATCATCCTCATCAAAGTCTTCATCACCTGGTACAACTCCTTCAATTGAAGCTACCTGATCACTACCTCCTTCCATATTACCTAAAAAAGGAAAAGCGTGAATTAATAAGCTACCTTATGACAACAAAAGCCATCACACAAAAATGGAATGCAAAAACAAAAAAGTAAATAAGGAAACATAACATATCTACTGATAAGTAAGGAATTTAAATAATAGTGCAAATTAATTAACATAAGTCACCACATAACCATAGTTGCATAATCAAAACACATCCAAAGTGTCTCAAATACATAGGCTTCAGTTAAATGAAGCCACAAAAAAAGTTCAAAGCATATACGAACATCTACTTAAATAGAATTAAGAAGTCCAAGTCTCCATTCGGGCTCTGTTAAGATGAAGGCCTCTCTCCAAGCAGCATTCATGCAAGCATGATTCACTACTTTGGTGTAAAGACCTAGTTCCATATCAGGCATAGCTTTTAGGATGGCAATCACAGCTCCCATGGAGTATGGGTCAGAAGATTGTGGGGCCTGTGAGGTGATAGAGGTATGTGATGATTGGCTCATCTTCATTTTGACGGCTTCTTGAATGATTTTGCAAGTGCCGGCAAAGTCATATGCAGTGCTCTTTCTCCTCCTCTTAGAATTTGGAGTCCTATCCAACCTGTGCTTCTCACGAACTGGCGTAGCCATTGGTTCATCATCCAACCTCTCTCCAGTTTGGTCTTCATTACCCGACTCATCTTCAACCTGTGGATCTCGTGCCCCTAATTCCTCCGGTATACCTGATGCAACACCACCATCATTTCCACCAAAAGCAACATTTTCATCACCCTCTGATGACACAAACTCTTGCACATTTCCTGTCGTATACTCTTCAGTAGCATATGTATCCCCAAACAAAATACAAAACTGGGGATACAAAGGAAACCCTTCATTCCTAAATTTTGCCCATTTGGGATTAGCCTGCACCATTTTTAAAAGAACATACATCAACGACATTATTAAAGCATACATAGAAAGTTACAATCAAAAGACCCAAGTAAGGCTATACCTTGATATGAGAACCCCAGACAGTTTCATCCTCCACAACAACCTTTTTGTTTATATTATCCCATCCAAATCCCGATTGGCTAAGAAGCTTCTTAAAACTACCGTACTATTGCTTCAGTTTAAAAGTCCTGTTCTTGAACTGAGGTAGAGTATACTCGCGTTCTGTCTGTTTGTTGAACTCTCGCTGAATATTATTCCACCCTGCTTTGTTGAAAGTAGTGGAAGTTCGATTTCCCTTTTTAACCTCGTCTACCATGATACTTACAAACAATTCGGTCAATTGGTCGGTCCACTTTGCAATGACCGTGTCTTTATGGGATGCCATTTAGTCTAAACTGGTTGAGTATAAGATGAATCAACTCATTAAATACAATTATAACATTCCTCAAATTCAGAAGGAACATGCTCACACGCATTACATAATAATAATTCAAGAACACATCATAGTAAGGGAAAGGAGGATACCAGCTCTTTATTGGCAAATCTAAGTCAAAACAGTCCCGATAGCTGAAACCTACTGCAAGTGGAGCAATCTTTGCATACCTATGAAAACCAAAGTACATGATTTGATTAGTTAGGCAAATTTCCAACGACTTGGAACAAAAAAGTGAACAACTGAATTTGATACCACTGCGCTTCTAACTGAATTTGATACCACTACTTGGAACAAAGTAGGACCAACACTTTATGATTACTATAGTGCTTCAAAATCGCAGCAATAACACAGGCGCATTCACGAGGAAAACAGAAGTCCACTGCCATTCTAACTTTAAAGGCAACGAAAATTTCCAAAACCTACCATTAAAGCAAGGAGTTGAACCTTAGGATTCTCGCTTCCAAGACGCTTCTTTATGCCTTTAACTATATCCTTAGCTTGCCTGCAAGCACAAGTAACTTTTGCTAAAGGCTGCTGGAATTGTACGACTCTGAATTCCTTACTCAACTAGAAATACTTGGAAAACACAGCATTATTAAATATTTCCTTGTCATCATAATTTTCATGTATCTAGTTGGGACAATCAAGGACTTGCTTCAAAGTAGAGCTTACTTGGTACTTTGAGATTTTGAGAGAGACCAGATGCTGGAAAGTCAGAAAGATGCCATGTCGTTTTTTCTGAAAATATATGAAACCGTGAAAAACCAAATATCCCACACTTCAGGAAACCTCTGTATGCACAAGCATTAGAGAATGCCAACCCTGCAAAAGGAAATTACTAAGAAGAAATAATTATATAAACCACGGAGGTAGTTTGGATATGAATGAGCTAAATTTGACTTTCAGAACACAAAGGAGATACATGAATATGAAAAATTAACCACACCAATCTCAAAGACAGCATCGTTTATCAAATTCCAAGATCCAATAACCAACACATGCACCAAAAAAAATCCTTCTTTCGAATTAATTTTACCCACTCAACCAAACAGAGCATCAAGCATGAATCTCGTCATACAAAAGTCAAATCTTTTTGTTTCTTTCCTCCTCTTCTTCTTCTTCTACATGTAATTCCTGACACAACCCTTCGTTAACACCAATCCACCAAACTTCCCAACCCAAAAAGCAAACCCATAAGTTGTTTAATGAAACAACAACACATAAATGAACACCCGTATGTCCAAAAACACATCCAACGAGAAGCATGTTTGCCATCAACCTCTCCAGTCAAGACAGTAGTAGATAAAAACATGAATATGAAATACCTAGCTTGGATTTAATCGACATTTGACTCATGAAAACCCTAAAATCGAATTCAAAATAAATTCAACACAAACACGAGAGAGAAAGCCCTAACCTCCAGCAGAATTGAGTTGGGAATCTCTCGCCGAAGATTGAGGTTGAACTTCGCGGTTAGGAGATTGAGCTTTGCGGTGGGTCACTTGTCCACAGAGCAAGCGAAGATAGAGAGATGCTTTGTAACTTGTTGATTACTAGAGAAGGTTCGCTTCGCAGACGAGCGGAGAATCGACCGTCACAGACAAGCGAAGACAGAGCTTTGCTTTGCAGACGAACGAAGAGAGAAAAGTGAAAACTTCAGCGAACCCTCTGACCAAACATGCAAACCCTCGACTGAAGAGAGAGAAGAGAACCCTCTGAGCGAACCATCGAGCGAAGATAGATGACCAAACCCTTCGCAATCGATGAGCGAACCCTTCGGCAAACCCTTTGAGCAGACGAGCGAATCCTCAACTGAAGAGAGAGCGAACCCTTTGAGCGAACGATCGAGCGAAGACAGATGAGCACCCTTTGCAATCGACGAGCAAACCCTTCAACGAACCCTCGATCGAAGAGAGAGAAGCGACGCCTCTGAGAGAACCATCAAGCGAAACAGAGGAGCAACCCTTTCGCAATCCACCGTCGCACAGGGGAGAGACGAGCAAACCCTAAGGGACACACGAGCGAACCCTTGAGGAGAGACACGAGAGACAGAGGACAGACGCAAGAGAGATGAATTTGAAAAGGGGAGGGCACGAAATCACTTCTGATGGAGAAGTGATTTTTTTTTACTTCTCAAAATTTCCCTAAAAATGACTTCTGGTCGAGAAATTGATTTCGAAAGTAGAAATTTCAAATTACGAACCAAACGAATTTTTGCTTCTGAAATTGTTTTATCACACGGATTTCTCGACCAGAAGTTGATTTCTCTGCCAGAAATCACTTCTGAAGTGTTACCATGCGCGCCCTAAGATTGCATCTCCTCATCTACTCAATTACCGATATTAAATAAGAAAGTTCTAGAGTACTGAATAATTACCATATCGCTCGCCCTTGAGAATATTCTAGAGAGCCTAGAGAAAACTCTGGATGTCAAGACACTTCAAGTCTTAAGGTTCTTTTCGGTCATGTGATCGACTAGTTGTGTCATGAAAACCTCCATCCGTGACAGAAGGCTCCATTGCTGGTGTTTATCACAACTTCTCGGGTAGGATTGTGGATGGATTCGCTAAATTGGTGAGGGCAAGCTCGGTTATGAACGTTGAAAACCTTGCTTACCTTAAAACTCTAGAGCTTCGTTATGCACGAAGGGAAGAAGACAAAGTGAAATATTTGCAGGACTTCATAGGTAGGATCAGTGCGAAAGATCTGAGAGAGAATGCTTTATATTGCTCTTTCATTGGATAATCTAAATGAGAGGATAACACCTCTATTTATACTAGATGACCTCTTATTACAACCATTGATCTCGACTTGATCTAATGGTTAAGATTGCATCTGCTCATCTACTCAGTTATTGATATTAAATAAGAAAGTTCTAGAGTACTAGATAATTACTATATCGCCCGCCCTTGAGAATATTCTAGAGAGCCTAAAGAAAACTCGGAATGTCAAGACACTTCAAGTCTTGAGGTTCTTTTCAGTCATGTGATTAACTAGTTGCATCACGAAAACCTCCGTCCGTGACAGAAGGCTCCATCGTTGGTGTTTGCTGTGACTTCTCGGGTAGGATTGTGGATGGATTCGCTAAATTGGTGAGGGCAAGCTCGGTTATGAACGTTGAAAACCTTGCTTACCTTAAAACTCTAGAGCTTCGTTATGCACGAAGGGAAGAAGACAAAGTGAAGTATTTGCAAGACTTCATGGGTAGGATCAGTGCGAAAGATTTGAGAGAGAATGCTTTATATTGCTCTTTCGTTGGGTGATCCAAATGAGGGGAGAACACCTCTATTTATACTAGATAACCTCTCATTACAACCATTGATCTAGACTTGATCTAATGGTTAAGATTGCATCTCCTCATCTACTTAATTATTGATATTAAATAAGAAAGTTCTAGAGTACTGGATAATTACCATATCGCCCGCCCTTGAGAATATTCTAGAGAGCCTAGAGAAAACTCGGAATGTCAATACACTTCAAGTCTTGAGGTTCTTTTCGGTCATGTGATTGACTAGTTGCATCACGAAAACCTCTGTCCGTGACAGAAGGCTCCATCGTCGGTGTTTACCGCAACTTCTCGGGTAAAATTGTTGATGGATTCGCTAAATTGGTGAGGGCAAGCTCGGTTATGAACGTTGAAAACCTTGCTTACCTTAAAACTCTAGAGCTTTGTTATACACGAAGGGAAGAAGACAAAGTGAAGTATTTGTAGGACTTCATGGGTAGGATCAGTGCGAAAGATTTGAGAGAGAATGCTTTATATTGCTCTTTCGTTGGATGATCTAAATGAGAGGAGAACACCTCAATTTATATTAGATGATCTCTCATTACAACCATTGATCTAGACTTGATCTAATGGTTAAGATTGCATCTCCTCATCTACTCAATTGCTGATATTAAATAAGAAAGTTCTAGAGTACTGGATAATTACCATATTGCCTGCTCTTGAGAATATTCTAGAGAGCCTAGAGAAAACTCGGAATGTCAAGACACTTCAAGTCTTGAGGTTCTTTTCAGTCATGTGATCGACTAGTTGCATCACGAAAACCTTCGTCCGTGACAGAAGGCTCCATCGCCGGTGTTTACCACGACTTCTCAGGTAGGATTGTGGATGGATTCGCTAAATTGGTGAGGGCAAGCTCGGTTATGAACGTTGAAAACCTTGCTTACCTTAAAACTCTAGAGCTTCGTTATGCACGAAGGGAAGAAGACAAAGTGAAGTATTTGCAGGACTTCATGGGTAGGATCAGTGCGAAAGATCTGAGAGAGAATGCTTTATATTGCTCTTTCGTTGGATGATCCAAATGAGGAGAGAACACCTCTATTTATACTAGATGACCTCTCATTACAATCACTGATCTAGACTTGATCTAATGGTTAAGATTGCATCTCCTCATCTACTCAATTATTGATATTAAATAAGAAAGTTCTAGAGTACTGGATAATTACCATATCGCCCGCTCTTGAGAATATTCTAGAGAGCCTAGAGAAAACTCTGGATGTCAAGACACTTCAAGTTTTGAGGTTCTTTTCGGTCATGTGATCGACTAGTTGTGTCATGAAAACCTCCATCCGTGACAGAAGGCTCCATCGCCGGTGTTTACCACGACTTCTCGGGTAGGATTGTGGGTGGATTCGCTAAATTGGTGAGGGCAAGCTCGGTTATGAACGTTGAAAACCTTGCTTACCTTAAAACTCTAGAGCTTCGTTATGCACGAAGGGAAGAAGACAAAGTGAAGTATTTGCAGGACTTCATTGGTAGGATCAATGCGAAAGATCGGAGTGAGAATACTTTATATTGCTCTTTCATTGGATGATCTAAATGAGAGGAGAACACCTCTACTTATACTAGATGACCTCTCATTACAACCATTGATCTAGACTTGATTTAATGGTTATGATTGCATCTCCTCATCTACTCAATTACTGATATTAAATAAGAAAGTTCTAGAGTACTGGATAATTACCATATCGCTCGCCCTTGAGAATATTCTAGAGAGCCTACAAAAAACTCTGGATGTCAAGACACTTTAAGTCTTGAGGCTCTTTTCGGTCATGTGATTGACTAGTTGCGTCACGAAAACCTTCGTCCGTGACAGAAGGCTCCATCGCCGGTGCTTGCTACGACTTCTCGGGTAGGATTGTGGATGGATTCGCTAAATCGGGGAGGGCAAGCTTGGTTATGAACGTTGAAAACCTTGCTTACCTTAAAACTCTGGAGCTTCGTTATGCACGAAGGGAAGAAGACAAAGTGAAGTATTTGCAGGGCTCTGGCAACTTGACCTTGATTTGTTGTCTTTTAGGCTTAGATATTGGCTCCATGGGATGCCACTTCGCTAATTGCTAAACGTACCCTCCTGGCCCATTTACCGAATGTTATTTTTGGCCCATTGTAATAGGAAAGTAAATTAGGTAGCAAACTGGATTGTTATTTTTAACACTCCCGAAACCCCTTGAAATCTTGTATGTGCCGAAATCCTTTTTTAGTAGTCATTAAGCTCATCGTTGATGAAATGAAGTGATTTTCTTCCGATCGAAGAAAAAGAAAAGAACCAAGGCAGCCTGGTATAAGGTTGCTCTATCAATGAAGACTTGTCCCCAAGTGTTCTTTGCGAATTAGATGACATAACCCTCCTAGCAGAATGACGGTAAAATTTTCAATTTATTCAATTGTGTCGTCAAATATCATTAACAAATGCAATTAAATCCAAATCGATATTGGAAAGGCAATTTAAAGTTGCCACATATGCACTTTTTGAGGGGTAGGGATGATAGTCTTGGTACTTTTCATTTAAAGAACTAATTTTCAAATGATCATGACCATCATCAAATTGTTATATTTTGTTGAGAAAGAGAATTAAGGTGACCGCCACACCAGTTAGAGCTAACAATGCCAAAGGCGGCATTGAATCAACGTGGTGTTGAACTATACGAATTAAATCGATCCGTGATTTCTTTTTCTTTTTCTTTTCGTTTTTACATAATTCGAAATTTTGTCGAGACATTTCGGGTCTACAATGTTGGAGCGATGGCGGGTTTACAGAATCTGTCGCTGTCGAATGACAATTGCTATTGAACTTGCTCGAGGGGAGAGGATTCGTCAGCCCGCGAGCACCTCGAGACACTTCGAGTCTATAATGTCGGAGCCAACGTCGGGGTTTATAGAATCCGCTGTTGTCGAACGGCAATCGCCATTGAACTTGCTCGAGGCGGGAGGGTTAGTCCGCCCGTGAGCACCCTGACACGTGCCGTCCTGTGGGAGCGTCCACGAATATCTCCATCTGTCGCCACTTGTATGGGGACAACTAACGAAAAAATATCTCGTCTCCTTTGTGAGATTATGAAATAAATTAAGCAAAAAAATATCGCAAATCTCTCTCTCTCTCTCTCGTCCTCAAGACCTAATGCGCACAACGAAAGCGATCATTGGAGACGATGCCCTTTCTCGAACCCCGAGACCGGCTATTGTCGGTTAAAGCCCCCGTCTTTTTTAAGATTCCCCCCACCCAGAGTTACCGGCTGCTCCCGGTTGCTCCTTTTGTTAGCCCCCCTCCTTCGCACATCAGCTTCACCCCCCTCGTCTCCACCCCGTCCCCTGTTTTTGTCCCCTGTTGAGAGCGTTGTGATCCCACGGGTAAAGATGATATTCCCCGTTTGATTCTCTGTTCAAGTTCGACTTTTTTTGCCCTAGAAAGTCGCCGCCTCCCCAGCTTCCGTTTCTCGAAGGTAATTCGATAGTCGTTTCCTCTTGTTTCGCTCGATTTCAAGACTTTAGCTTGTTCGATTATTTTTTTCGTAAATTTCGAGAAATTGTAGGATATTAGGTGCGTTTGATTTCATTATACTGTTGTATGAATCGCGGTGGGTTTGATGCTTCTCGGACTGTCAATCCGTAACTCTCGTGGAAGGTCGAAATACGACGAGGGTATAGCTCTTGAAAATTGCCGATGATGCAAGAATTGCTTCCATTTTTGGATAGACGAAGAACCTCGAGTTTGCAGTTTTTCCCTTGCGTTAAATGGGTTCTCTCTTTTTTTTTTCTTTCTTTTGCTGGGGAAAAAGTTGGTATTTATTTCAGTTCCTCGTAATCTAGTAAGTTGTCGCGTCAATATTCTAGGTTTTCCTGGCTTGCCGCACTCTGCGTGCGACAACTCCGTGCTTTACAATTCCGATGCATGCTACTTCTGCTTGATTGCTTATCAAAGTGAAAAAATTTTGCAACTTTTGGATTTTGTTCATTCTGGGTCCGCGCCTAAATTCGCGTCTGAAAATGTATATGCGTCCTGATTTTTTTTTTTTTTTTGGGCTTTTGATCTTGCAGCTTTGGAAAAGGAAGAACTTGTAGCTGGTAATGAAGACTACGAAGGGCAAGGCCAGGCCAGGAGCTCAAGGGAAGCCTTGAAGCCTGCTGATGACAGGTTATACTGTTGCTGCTTCGGATTCGGAAACTTTTTTAGCGTCTGATCAATTTCCTGCAGTAAGATTGTAGAGTACTTCAACGGCTGGCCTTATTGAGGCAACTGCCTGACGTAGCCTGGTCTAGTGTATAATGTGCATATAGCAGTACAAGAATTGTGTTTAGTGGGGTACTGATAGCCTATAGTTCGCTGTTATTTTGCAGAGTGGTTTGGAAAGAGAAGGCAGCAGCTAGGCTGATAACAAGCGCAAAGCTAAGAAGGAAAAGCAGGCCAAGAAAGACCCTAATAAACAAAAGAGGCCTCCCAGTGCTTTCTTTGTTTTCTGTATGTATCTTCTTGTCCTCCTTTTTCGGGTTGTTTTCATTTGTGCATGGGGGTGCTTGTGTGCTTGTGTCTGCATTTGCTTGCACAATGTAGAAGTTACTCAGTTGGTTCTTTAGCTTTGCAATGTATCTTCTTATTGTATCATGTGTTACTACAGAGAGGAGTTAGGAAAAACTTTCAAGAAGGAGAATCCTAACATAAAGGCTGTATCAGCTGTAAGCACGTTATCTCTCACTATGTGTGGTCAGCCACCATTTGGTGAATGAAATATGGAGGAAATGATTTGCTAACTGAAATGTTTGAATGAAGGTTGGGAAAGCTGGAGGAGAGAAGTGGAAATCGATGTCTCAGGCGGTAAGCATAACATTTTCCAGATGCTGTATTAATGCTTGATGTCAGCGTGATGTTTTCTATTGCAAATATGTGCATACTCTGTGTTGTCATCTCGGGAGGTGGTGGTGCGGTAGCTAGCTGCGTAATTAGTACCAAATTGTTTATTTCAAAGGGCTTCTGGGGCCAATTGGCCATTTGGTTTATATCTAGCTGGCTTTCAATTTTCTGATTGCAATTTTCTTACATCTTTTAAAGGAGAAAGCCCCATATGAAGCCAAGGCTGGCAAAGAAGAAGGTCGAGTATGAAAAGCTGATGAATGCCTACAACAAGAAGCAGGTAAAGCATCTTGCAATCCTGACGGGAACAAGATTTTATGTTTGCATTTACCAGCTATTAAACACCTTTATCTACGATCGGCGATAGTAGAGCGTGGATGACGATGGTGATGAGGAATCAGAGAGTCCAAATCCGAAGTGAATGATGAAGATGAAGCTAGTGCGGAGGTATCTTTTAATTGTGGTTATGATTTCCTGCATTATTTTATTTGTAGATATTATTATGGCATGGTTTCGAGATGATTGATCATCTTCCTTCTTAATCTCGGGAGTGAAACTTTGCTCGCACAGCATATTTCAAATTTGCCTTTCACTACTAGTTGGTGGTTGATATTAGGCGTACACTTTTACTTTCAGGACCAGCTTCATAGCATGGTCTGATACATGTGCCTTTCCATATACTAGAAACTAGGCAAAGAATGCCACGCTGGAGAAAAAAAGTGTCAAGAGAAAGAAGTAACATTGCATTTGAGTGGGAGAAACTTTAAAACTGCAAAGAAGAAAATTTGGGGAAATTTTTTGGTCCATCATGGAACTGTTTTTGTGCTCATATTGCTTTTACATGATTGTATTCTTCCGAACAGGATGTAGAATAAATAGAGCATTCACAGGCATATACAATTTTGCATCTTGTCTCTAACATTGGCCATGGATTGATCACCCCCTACATAATTGTTTTGGGCTATAGGAAGGTCAAGACGACGAGGAAGAAGAGGGAGGACGATGAGGACGATGAGGACGACTGAAGAAGGATAGTGTGGAACTCCCTGGTCGAATACGTCCATCTTGTGGACAATTCTGGACTATAGGTATACGATGCGTTGAGCTCGCATATGGCACTTCTGGTTCTGGAGTCTGAAGTCTGTCTGTTTTTCTTTTTTTGCTATGGCCAGATTCTTATGGCTTGTTGTTATAACATGTTCTGGTCCAGAGAAAGTGCTTGTTGTTGTTACCCAAGTAACATAATCTATCTTATGTCTCTGCTTATCGTCTAGCATTTTGTTGCTTATAAGGCTTGGTTGGCTAGTTTCATGGCCATGCATATGGAAGAGCTGGCAAATTCGCTCTTCTATTTTTTGCCTTTTTTATTGTAGAGTAGTGCTTTTCTGGTTGAAGCAACTCGACTCCGATGACGAAGGCTGGCCGGATCATCAGTCCATCAGGATCCTTGGATGCACAAAGTGTTTAGTAGGAGGCCATATTTGCACGTTTAGGAAGACTCGCATGAAAGCAGTCCTCTCATGTGTGTAGAAATCTATAAATCTTTGCGACTCCTAAATTATGTTCATACAGATCGTTTCTCTATAATGTGGGAGGAAGGCATCTTATGTGAGCTGTTTTGTTATTCTGAGGTTAATGACTAGGGCGGTACCCTCTCTCCCCCACTATTTAAGCGGATCAACTGTTTTAATGGATAGTAAAGGAAGACAATAAAAATATTTTTTGATTTATTTAGTTTGTAAGCGATATAAGTAATTATTTTTTAAAAAAATATTTTTAAATTATTTATTTTTTTCGAAAAAAATAAAATCTCGTAAGATATAAGAAAAGAATTTGACCTTACTGAAAATTCCCTGATGAGCAAAGAAAATAGCTGGAAAACCTCGATGTTACAGATCTCTGCTCCTGTATTTTCCATAGTTCTCTTGTAAACAACAGAAAGCTAGGAGCTCGCTGCCTGAACATTCCTCATTTTGAGCAGACGATTATCATCTCAGTGCACCAAAGTAGCCTCTGGGCTTTACACTTCATTTAAAAGAATATGAATACACAAACACCAAGTTATATTGATCATACATCTATATACAATTCTAAATGGGTTGCAACTAGCAATGTGATGAATAAACATATGCACAGTAATGTATATCTACAAACACAATCTATGTCCAAGTACCACCTCCACCAGAAAAATCATCAGAAATGCGGATCGTAGGAGACATGCCCAGGATCCGGGACTATGAGAGGAAGCTTCTCCACGTACATAACCAGTCTCATCATGTTCTCTCTGGCGATGGAGTTTAGGTCAATGATCTCGACGCTGGACATATATATCCATAGGTCACCAGAGTCGACTCTCTTGAGACTGTCTCGGCAGAATGGGCACGATTGAGACCTGGCTCGCCTAAAGCAACCAAGCAGATGAAACGTGCATCGACAGAATTAGATACTTGGTTCCAATCAAGCAAATGACATGACCTATCAAGCACTGCCAGCATGACTCAAAATATTTACGTCTTAAAATAATCTTCAAGATGATGGAGTGATCAAACCGAGATTTGGAATTGATCTTACACATTGACACGGCAAAGAAAGCCACCCAAGACTATTCTATTGTTGGGAGAGAACTAGTGCTGAATACATGTGGCGAAACATCTTCCTAATTTCAGTGAGTGATTGTTCTCTAAGACAGGGATGTGCACATTCAAGCACGCATTTTCCGAGCCGGTCTAAATCACACAGACTCCAAACTATTGTAGTGTCCGTGCACCAGGATGGTAGCAATGCACAGACGTTTCTCTTACACATGAAATGACTTACCAATTACGATAACACTTCATGCACATAGAATGATTGCAATGCGGCAGTACGATCTTGCTGCTCATCTCCATGCAAATACCACATTCCTCTTCTCTCTCAATAGCAATTTCTGTTAGCTTTCCCTTGTCAAGTTCATCTTTCTTTTGTACTTGGCGGCACAAACTTCTTTTTGTTTCCTCTCTTCCACGTCAGTTATTCCTCTGTGAAGTTGCAGGAGAGAGGGAAATATCACACCTAGTCATGAAAAGTGAGGTGCGAAATCGTCTTTGAGACAGTATTTATGAAATTCGATAGGACTTAGAAGCGGTATCAAGAGTGAAGGAAAGAGCCAGAACTACATTCCACTAACCATAGAACTCTTTGATGCTAGCTTTCCTTTCATGAATAGACACGGTGGTCTTGCCATCTACATAAGCCTGTAGATAATTACCATCAAATCAGGATATCCTAGAACGGAAGAGACGTGCTTTCTTTAAGTCCGTTTTCTCCAAAATTTAGCACAGGGAGACAGACACTAATTCATTAAAGACAAAAGAAACCGAGAAAGTACGGTCTACCTTGTTAAATGAGAATCCTAAGCAATCCTAAGGTACCGGCGAGGTGGCAATCGGTCCACTGAACAAGAAACAGCAAAAGGCGGGCAGCTGGGCTATAGGATAATCTCATCTGAAGACAGGCACCATCATATGCCTGAGGGTAATCTGAAGCTCTGAGGTTTAAAACAAGGAGCGTACTAGTTAGCTTCTCCAATCGTCAGGATCGGTGTGATAGCAGAGACAAAATTCTCAATAAATTCACGATGCACCATGTTGATCAATCCAAGAAAAACATGCAGCAGAAGATGAATTGGTCATGGAGTAATTGAACAGATAATACGATGAAGGGTCAACAATATCTATTTCACTGCAGAACCATTTAGATTAACTCGCGCGCGCGCGCGCAGAGTCTCTCAAACGAACACTAGTTGTGGCTTTCAATTTCTTGGCAACAAGAGTCTCGGTATCTGAATGAGAACTGAAATTTGCTGCGGCGTGGAAGAAGAGAGATCGCAGAACACAGTGCAAGCTTTCACCTCCATTTCAAGAATCTTAGAGAACCCAAATCAGAAACAGAGAAACCACCCCCACAAACACACACACACACACACACACACACACAAAACCAAAAGAAAAAGAAAAAGGAACTTGCTTTATACAATCCCCAAATCTGCAGCAACTACAAGAAGAAGACCCATATCAGGAAGTGAAGAAGAAAGCAGGTTTACAGAGTATTGGCGAACTGAATGTCGGCTTCGAGCGACTTGAGCGAGTCCTTGAACGACTTCCGCATCTCTCTCCTGCTTCCTCTCCACAAATTCCCATTCAACGGCAGAAACGAACACCAAAAGCCAACCCTCGCGCTAGCAGCAACACTCCCGCCCTCCATCATCTCCACCGGCATACCCACGACCGATGAATCGCACGTCGCCCCGAGAAAACGAACAAAGAAAAAACAAAAACCGACAAACGTGTCGGAAAACAAGGAGAAGACCTCTCTCTCTCTCTCTCTCTCGTACGGGCACGAGAGGTCTCAGAGCATTGAGCGAGCGGCGTTTCACAGAGAGAGAGAGAGAGAGAGAGAGAGAGGAGGGGTGTTACTTGTCTTTCGCTTGGTTCACACGTAACAGTGTCGCTCAGCTCTCACCAGCACTTCATTTATATTTGTCGATTTAGGATTAAATCCAGCGAAACGGAGAAGACGGGCATGAAACTCCGAAACTGCCCCTGGATCTCCCTCCGGATTCGTCCTCGCCCGACCCGGATCGCCCAAGTTTGGAAAAATTTGTAGATTTAACTTTTCATCTTACGTACTGCTTCTGCTTTCTTTCTTGTTTATTTTCTCAAAATCATCTACCTTGCCATTGAACTCTCTATAGATTTAATAGATTTTTTTTTTACTTATTTCGAATTTGATTTATTTTAATCAATTAAGAAGCTCGCTCAAACTAGAGACATATTCTCAACGATCTTCACCTTGACTTGACGTTTGAGCCAACTCGTAATGCTTATCATATATAATCAATTCTCCCAATACCCAGATCGTGGTTTAACCATCACAGACGTCTATCAATCTCAAGCTGAGCTTGAACTTGTCTAGAGGAATGAACTAGGTTTGGGTTCTTTGCTGCAAGAAACTTCTTTGTAATCACGTCACGTTTGGACATGTTAATTCTAATGCTAAAATTTCGGCCACCAATGAATTATGGGGGAGGAGACGTGGGTGAAAGTGATTGTTGTAGTGTAGCAGCACGGTTCCTATTGCATTGAAGAAAGAGACCGAGATGACTTTGAGCATTTATGGAGATCTGAGTTGAGATATGTTGATGCAAAATGATACCTAAATTAAAGGAAAGCAGACCTAACACTAAATTTACAAGCGAGGGGGAGATTGTTGAAATACACGTGTGAGTTATGTTAAAAAGTCTCATATTGGTTAATTGAAGTGGCCAATGATCATTGGGTTAAATTTTTGAGTGAGCATGTGTCCAATTGGATATCTTTTTTTTTTGTCAGAAAGATATCTTAACGAGTTTGGACTTAGGCTCCCTTTTGGCCATCTACCCAAATGAAAGTATTAGACTTTTGATGTGCGCTCCCAACATATCATTGCAATCTAAAATACCGAATACATACTCAAGTTTTACATTTGACCTTAGAAAATCACTTTGCACCTTCACATCAATTAGCATCATATCCTCATTTACGAAATGTCATTTTTTTCCCTTCAAAATCATCAATCCCCATATCCTCTAACTCTCGCACCAACCTAGAACACTCAAAATCAAACAAGAAACGAAACCGCTCCGGCCTCTAACGAGATGCCAAAACGATTTCTTCTTTCTAATATTGGGTTTTGCTCGAAAGTATGTAAAAAAAAAAGGTATACATCAAAATAGGGATATGTAAGTGATTATCGAGTCAATGGGAAAATGTATTTTTATACTCTCTCCTAAAGAATTCGATGATCATTTAGTTTGAAAACCGACACTACTACCATAAATGAAATAGAAAAAGAAAAGGACATTATATAGTTGTCATGAAAGTACCAAGGTGAACTATTTCGAGAAAGTGAGGATCTAATTGTACCATATTTTTTTTTGGGGGGGATATCATAAGGAGACAAGAAAGTGGGCCATGGTGTACTTGAGTCTTGTGAGTTGTGTCCATTAACAAAACAAAGGAAGGAAAAGGCACCATCCATCTCACGTGACCTGCACGTGATAGTACTTTGCATCGCGTGTCGGTGGTCATTAGCCTTTTGCATGCTATATTTTGTTGCTTTGCCAATTGTAATTTTGGTCTCCATTTTGTACCACAAATTTTCAAATGTCAAAAATAAGAGAATTCTCTCCTACTTCAAAAAAAAAAAAAAAGGGAATTAGGCAATTTTGTTGAAAGACATCAATTTGCATTTTGTTGTGTTGTTAAGCCAAATTAGGAAAGAGGTGGATGAATATGATCTCTAACCCAAAGGCCAGAGGGTCCAATCCACGCCTATAAGAAAGGAAGAGAAAGAGATGGCCGGTGGTGGTTGGTTGCATTCACCGGCGAGGGCTGCGCCCGCCCTCGGCCACCCCTTGCCCGCTATTTGTAAAGCAACTCCAAGCCCATATATGGCTCTGTCTTGCTCGCTCACCGCTCGTGCCGGATTGGTTTGGCCACATCTGACTGAGCGCGGGGAACCACCAGACCTGCACTGGCGAAAAGATATTCGACGCGATGATCGCATCATATGATAGCGAAACATGGCGTGACGAGTTAGTCGGAGTGACGATTCTAAAGATTAAGTACGGTCGCATAGGATGAAAAACGTATCACTCGAGCAAAGTGATTAGCCGATCACACCATGTTGATATCGCGGTCGTCGATAAAGTACTTTTGCCCTCTTTCTCTCTCTTTTTTTTCTTTATTTCGATCCTAGATTGCTTTAGTATCGCGCAACAAAATTTAAAGCGCACAAAACATTGGAAAAGGAGTGACATTCACCGATCACAAATCGAGAGTGATTGCACGTAAGCATGGTTGGGGCATATTTTCAGTGGTTAGGGGAAATTACTTGGGCATCCTCTCAATTTTCACAGAATTACTCGGACACCCCCTACGTTTTCAAAATTGCGCTCTACCCTCGTCAAAGACCTTTTGGTTTCAAGGAATTAATAAACTGCAGAAATAGCTAAATTAAGATTTCGTTTGTTTCGCAAAAAATGAATGATTTGTGAAATATTTTCCTAAAAATAATCAATTTTTATCGGTAATAAAAATAAGTGAACAGAAAATATTTTTACCTTCAATGATAATATTTAAACATGGGTTGTCGTCGATGATGAAATTTTTTCATTAATTCATTATTTTACGCGATACAAACGATCGTCTTTAAGAAATTTTTTTCAAATAATTTATTTTCTGCAAAAAAAGCGAAGCCTAAGTTCTTCAAAATATATCTGGAACGTAGACAATTATCTACAATTTCACAAAATTCCATGTCACCACGGATTTGAAACAGGAATTCGAATGTTGTGGCAATTAAAATTTGTAAATGATGGAAAAAACCATATATAATTTGGTGTTGATTGATATATTGGGTCAAATGGCTTTACGCCCAGGTGTGAATCGAGTTGAGTCGAGCCGATATAGTGCCGAACTTGAGCTTGACTAAATGTATCGACTCGAAGCTCAAAACTCAACTCAACTCAAGCTCAAAGAGCACTCTTTGCTGCTCGAACTCGGCCCTGATATAAAACTTGACATATATACTGGAGCTTGATTTGATTTTGACTAGATTTGAAATATACTCAACTCAACATATTTACTTAGCTATCTAATCAAACTAGTATCACTGGACCGAGTTTACTTTCTTACTAATCAACAAGTCGCGAGACAGTGAACGAACTTTATCCGGTTTCCTCAACCGTAATCATTTGTCACTCCGATTATTTATCCAACAACCTTTTTATTATTTCAATTCAATAGCGGTACGCTCTAAAAAAAAAGTCAAGGATGAGCTTGAAGCGGTAGCTTCCCGCCTCCTTCATTCTTACTGCCTCCTTCGGCGAGAAGTTCCCTTCCCTTTTCTCTTAAATATTTTAATTGTACCAATTTAGCCCCAAACATATTGAACTTTGGCTAGGTTAGTGCTAAATCTTTTAATAAATTGTCAATGTAGTTATTCCGGCTAATTTTAGCCGTAAATCTTTGGAGGTAGCATACGTTTGCACCTTAAACTTTCGGTCATCATAAATTATCCTCGAAGTTTCGATTTGTTAAAGTCGTGAATCCTCCGTTGTGTTTCCGTTAGAAAGTGCAATGCACACGACTTTTGGGGAGGAAAATTGTATTTTGCATCTCTTTTTTTCAAAGGAAATTTCTATTTTGTCATTGGTTTCTGTAAAATGAAAAAACAATAAAATTGGAGAAAATTTTAGATGAAATATCAATATAAAAAATTAGTCAATACAAAATGTGAAAAAGTTGTTAAAATTAGATGAATATATCAGTAAAACTAATTGGACACTTTAAGGAAAAAGACAATATTAAAGCAAAATGTAAAATGCCTCAATAACAAAAATGTCAAATTACAAAATTGGATACGGAATTATGTACGTTTAAATGATCAATTAATGGAAAAAAGATTTGTAAAATAAAGAAATATCACCTTAGATTCTATTGTTCTGGAAAAAAAAAACAACGCAAAATCAAGACAAACATCGGCCTAAAAGGTTTCCGAAGGATGTGATGGGTACTTCGGAAATTTTACCCTCTCAAACTCATTTTTACAAGACGAATTACCGAAAATCGCTCCAATGGCATAGTTCCGCCCATTTTCGAGAAAGTTCGTGCTTCCTATGTTATTGCTCGGAAAAAATTATTCATAATCAAGCCAAATATCGGCCCAAACGGGTTTCCAAAGCGATGCGATAAGTACTACCTTTCAATTTGTGCTCATCTCTTTCTTAAAATATCTTTCTCGTTCTATTATTATGGAGTGGCTAATGTAAGCAGAACAATTCAAGTGATTCCATCAAGAAACTTCATACCTGAGTAGGGTGTGCATGGTCCGGGCCGGTATTAGGGGTGTGCATGGTCCGGGCCGGTCCGGTCCCCGGCATAGAACCGGGGACCGGACCGTAGCCCCGGTCCCCAAATTTCAGGACCAAGGACCGGACGGGACCGACGGTCCGGCCGGTCCCGGTCCGGTCCCAATAGGACGCTAATACTAGCTTCTTAAGAACATAGATAACAAAAAACCTCAATCGATCATTAATTTTCGTCAAATTGGGCAATACTTTGCATATAAGTGTTCATGTCAACATTACTAAGTCCATAGCGCCACATTAGGTGGAAAAAATGAGGACGAAATGAAGAAAAAAGAGTGAAAGTGCTGAAAAAAAAAAATATAACCATAACTGAATGATAAGTGCATGAGACAAGAGAGCTCAGACCAATTGTTCACTTTCTTTAGCAATATCCTCAAGAATAGAGTTGTGCTAACATTTCTAATTTTTTCTTTAATTATATATTCTGATGTCCGGTCCGGGCGGTCGTCCTCGGTCCCCAGGGATGGGACCGGGGACCGAACTGGCCCGGTCACCAGTCCCATTTATTGGGACCAAGGACCGGACCAACCCGGCCAGTCCGGTCCGGGCCGGTCCAGTCCAGTTTGCACACCCCTATACTGAGCACTTTTTTTAATATTCCAGCAATAGACAAAATCCATAAATTAAAATCAGAATTAAGAATTAATTCGTACAATCAAAAGCAGATTTAAATTACCCAGTTCTTTATTTTTTATGCTTTTTATTTATTTACTTATTTATATTTTGTGACAAGGACATGCCAACCGACCAAAAGAGATGATCAGGAAACAAGGATAAACCACTCTGGCTTCTTTTATGGTTTGTGAAGCAACCATTGCTTGCAGCACCGGCACGCTCCCTATCTGCTAATTTTTTTTTTAATTAAGTGGGATTATCCATATTAAGTACTGAATGCTGTTCTCCTTAGTTTTTATTTTACCAAACTCAAGAACCAAAAAAAGAACAAAATAAAATAAAATAAAATCGTAGATTATGTTTGACGATCGGCATACACACAATCGAAAGTTCGAAAAACCTAGAATTCTACAATAAATAGGTTCTAGTTGCATTCGTGTCGAGGTGGCATGACGCAAAAACACGACCCTTTGCTATTAGAAAAAAAAAAAAAAATTCACGGTTAAATCAAAATATTTGTGAAATGAGAGGAAATGATACGAATTTGGAAGAATAACGAGTTGGGCTAACTGCCAAGCAACTACCGCCACCATAAAGTTGACGACGGGCCCTATGAATCAATTATACTAATTCTCGGATGATCCAAGATAGATTATGATTTGGGTTTGTGAAGTTTAGTTAGCACACGAATCAAGAAATAAAATATCCTTGCTTGCCACTACATTAGTTTGCGTGTTCTTTATGCAAAGAGTGATCATTGGAATTGGGAAGAGATGTTTGTATACAGTTAATTACCCGAAACGTGCATCGTCTTTTGATCCGCTGTTCTAAATCTAGAGTATGCGGCAATCGTTAGGATCGAAACGAGAGTAAATCTCATGCGCGAATAGTAAATCTTCCGAATTTCTGTTCGTTTTGTGGCATCACGTCGGAGTTCTATCGAAGGGACGTGATTTATATGATCCGGCAACGATGAGGGGATCGGTGTCTCGTTCCTGCTCCTAGCCCGGTGTGGAGAAGGGGATTGGATGGTCGTAAAATGGCTATGGTGTCGGTTTCGTTAGGTCGTCACTTTTTAAGGTGGATTGAAATCATGATCATGGCAGATGCAAAGTAGGCCTGTCATCACCCGAATTAGTGAAAACGAAGCACGATGTGTCGTAGTCTCGGCCTCTGTTGCGTTCAGATGAGTTTTTGCTGCTTTGCTGTCGCTTAGCATCCATCTGCCGCCAAAACT
>JAGVVM010021125.1:0-13093 GCA_019149425.1 Psidium friedrichsthalianum | reverse complement strand
GCGATTCGTGTAATTGGTTTTAGAAAAATTGTCGAATTTGGCGTATTTGCGTCAAATTAAATTCTGTGGGGTTGTGATATTCCTGTGAAATTAGTGAAATGGTGCTGTCCCATATTTGACAATGAGGCTGTTTAAGTGTTGGTGGATGTGGGTCCCCGAACCCCCGCGTCGGTTCGGTCGTACCGAAAGATTGATTTTCAAGATATTAGAGCGAAACCGGGCTTAATAGTGTTTTGAAATCACTGTTCACACGACACCCTGAGGACTGTTCACGAGCTATAATAGTGTTCACATGCTGTCCATTCTATTTCGATTGTGCTGTTAATTATTGGATAACGTGGGCCTAAATGCATATTGTAGTGGAAAAGGGCACGGACCTTATGCTTCGCCGCGGGTCGAGTTGGCTAGAGAACTGAGACTGGAATTTGAGCATGGAATGTGCACGCATTTGCATTGTTAATATCTATGTAGAGATGAATTATTTGAATGCTTGATTATTTCGATGATGCGTCATTTCTCGTTTGCCCTTGTTTCTTTCTGTGACCCGAGCGATTAGGAGAGCATGTTAGAGTTGAATCCGAAGGTATGTAATATCCTAAGGAGATTAGGGTGAGCTTACTAAGATGTGTTCTCACGGTGATTTCCCCCACCTTTTCATCCCTAGGATATAACATGGCATGGATACCACATGATTTGATATCCGGTGGCGAGTACCCAGTTGGCAAGACAATTGATGGGGATCGGTGGTTGCTGAGGACGTGGTCGCCCTGGGTTAGTTGCTGTTGTTAATATTTGTAAAACTGGTATCATTTATAATAACGGGGCTGAGAATGTGTAATATATGAGGTGTTATGGTTGGCTAGTCCTTGCTCATTTGTTGTCAGGGGTAAGGTCTCGTTTCCGCTAGCGCAAAATTTGGATATTAAGGTTTCTGGGTCGGCGACAGTCCTGGGATGTCGCAGGTATCGACCGTCGTTGCGCAGATGTCGCGCGCTCGTGGAAGGTTCGGGGCGTGACATCCTTTGTTTTTGGTATCAGAGCGTCAGTGGAGTGATAAGGAGTGACGATTTAGAGCAAGGATACTCGACTAGAAGTGTATTCAGGTTGGAGCGATAAGGTATTGATCTATGGGATAGTTAAGTAGATCGACCTAGGTGTCTGCTAGCTTTGAGCAAGTTTTGTTTGCCGCATGAGATATGCCTATGAATTGCTAGGCTTAAATCATCTGATACTGAGTGATTTGCAGTGATTCTGCTAAGTTGCAGATGCTACTGGACTTGAGGTGAGAACCTAGGCCCTAGTTGTTGTGTACTAGCGATAGTTATCGTGTGGCCACTTTGTTGGACGAGAACTTTATCGATCAATGTATAGGCTTGTTGATCTTTGTGCTTGATGGGGCAGTATAGTGATCGATAATGTTAGCCTAAGATAGGGCTTGATGTGAAGTGATAGTATGTGAGAACAGTGAGGACAATCATGCATTGCATGTGTTGATTGCATCAAATTTGAAGTTTGAGAAACGTACATGCATAGTTCATGACATTGTTTTTACTGGACTTGATAAACCGTCGCTTAGTATGGGACAAGCTGTAGCATGCCCGTAGTGAGACATGGTAGGGACGTGTTGAACGGATTTCTTAGTTGGTGCCTGACTTGGGGACGAACCAGGCGAAAGCTGGTGGGCTGGTAACGACCTGTCTGACGAGGGCGGGGAGAGTGATCGCCGGAGCTAGAGAGAGCTCGGACAAGGTGCAGCTCCTGCAAGCTTCTAAGATGGCGACGGGGGCAGGAATAACCAAGTCACGCATTGAAAAGTAGGTCTAGGCGTTATGCGAAGTCTGACTTATTTTGAAAGATACATTGCATAAAGTTGATTTTCGAAAAGAAAAATGTTTTAGAAAAATGCATAGCATTGCACATGAGGAATCGGAATGGTGGATGAAAGTCAAAGTGGATTGAGATGCCTTGATTGAGAAATGCCTGAATGCCTTGTGGATGTGGTGAAAGTCGAGCATTTTTTGTATACTCCGTCGTGATCGGAGAGGACCCCTGTTGTGTGATCAGGGAGGATGGTGATGAGTCGGCGAGTGATCCGATCGCGTCGTGGTGGGGTGTGAATTATGTGAAATGTGCTTGAAGGACCGTAACCAACAGAATCCTGGCATGGCATGTGGTTTCTGGCATCGAGAATTGGCAAAACGACATATGTACAATCTGAGTGATAAGGAACGACCTGCCTAATATGTACTGGACGTGGTAAGTCCATTGAGTGATGTCATGTGAATTGACGAGTGTGAGAAATGAACTTGAGACGTTCATTAAGTGATCATAAGCGAGCGGCCTAGTAATATCGCCAAATAGATTTGTGATCAGTGAGGTGGGTGATGACCCTGAGAATGGTTAAGATTGCAAGATGTGCAATTAGGATGACAAGTGATCAGAGTGCGTAGCGAAAGTGTAATAGGCCACATAGTTGAGTTAGATAATGACTGTAGGGTTTTTCATTTGATAAGGAGGAAGTAAGAGCCAAGTTTCGAGGACGAAACTTCTTAGGAGGGAGATTTGGTGACATCCTGAAATTCGAACTCGTTTTTCGGAATTTGTGAATATAGAATGGTTATTTCATTGATGCATTGTAGTTAAATCTCACTCAAAACTGATCATTTCGGGATGACTAACCAAAGGGAATGGCTAGTAGGAATTTAAGTACGTGGACCAATTGTCAGATACGCGTACTCCTAAAAGCCACATATTAGTCTGAGTATTTACTAGAGTTGCCATCATATGAATGAGGCCACGAATTAGATTCCGGAATTGGATAATCGAGTTTTCATGAATATCACAATTGAAATTGGACATTGCCTGAAAGGCTCGAAAATTAGCCAGATGGTTCTCGGAATATCTAGAAGAAAGGAAAAAATTAGAAAGTCCTATTTTGCCCCTGGTTTGTACTAGACTCCATGGCATAGAGGGTAGGATATTTTGTAGAGAGGCTAGAAAATTTGTTCGGTGGTATCTCAAGTTATTTTCGATCGCGATTGAGCCAAATCAGCACCGATTGAGGTCCCTACCGGTCCTTGAAATTTCATGAATTTCGAGAAATGTCTCTCGGTCATCTTTTTGATGACCGGAATTATGGAGGCCCAATCCCCTATCAGTCCGAAAATTTCACTGATAGTCCAAAAATCAATCAATTCGTTCAGCTTTATGTCGCTTTCCGGTGAATAGTCACCAACAATAATTATATCCCTAGGATATTTATTGGTCAAAACACTGTCTCTCCTCCATTATTTCCATTCAGAATTCTCTCTCTCCTCTCTCTCTCTCTCTCTCTCTTCTCTCAAATTTTCGGGTTTCTCTCTCTCTGCTGATCCCAGTTTCTGCTGCCAAACTTCAACTGGCCGCCGACGGAAATCCGACCGTTGGATCATCGCGAATTTTTGGGTATGTTGTAGTTCAATGTCTTGTGGTTCTATTCCAACTTGAATCACCTCGATCCGGGTCTTTTTTTGACCTTCCAAATCTTCTTTGCCGTGTCGGTCAGACGAACTAGTCTTTTGTTATCCGAATTTCATATAAGGCCTCATATTGATATATGTTGACTTCAGCGACCCCTAGAGCTTCATTTTCATGTGAAAATATTGATTTTCAGCTTGTGAACAAATTCCATTCGGCCCTTGAACAGTCTTGGTTTCCTTGGGTTTTGCTAGATTCCACACCGTCGCCGGGGGCCGTTCGTTGTTCTGTCGTCCATGGCTTCGAATCAGCCTCGTTGAGGTAAGCCACCCCCTAAACCTCGAGTAGGATGTTAGATGATTCTTGGATCGACTCTAGGATGCGATTCGTGGTAAATCGGTTCTAGGAAAAATTGTCGGAATTGGCGTATTTGCGCAAATTAAATTCTGTGGGGTTGTGAATATTCTGTGGATTGGTGAAATGTTTTGCTGTCATGATTTGAGTGAGGCTGTTTAAAGTGGTGGATGTGGGTCCCGCGAGGTTGGGGTACCGAAAAATATTTTCGGGATATTTAGAGCGCAAAACGGGCCAAATAGTGTTTTGAAATCAACTGTTCACGACACCCTGAGGACTGTTCACGAGCTTTAGAATAGTGTTCACATGCTGTCCATTCGTATTTAGGTTAATTATTGAGATATTGTGGGCCTACAATGCATATTGTAGTGGAAAAAGGGCACGGACCTAATGCGTCTAACGCGGGTCGAGTGGCTAGAGAGCTGAGATTGGAATTTGAGAATGAAATGTGCACGCATTTGCATTGTTAATATCTATGTAGAGATGAATTATTGGGGATGCTTGATTATTTCGATGATGCGTCATTCTTTCTCGTTGCCCTTGTTTCTTTTCTGTGACCGAGCGATTAGGAGAGCATGTTAGAGTTGAATCCGAGGGTATGTAATATCCTGAGCGAGATTAGAGGTGAGCTTACTGAGATGTGTTCTCACGGTGATTTCCCCCCATTTCAATCCCTAGGATATAAGCATGGGCAGGGATATCCACATGATTTGATATCCAGTGGCGAAGTAACCCATTGGCAAGGACAATTGATGGGGAATCGGTGGTTGCTGAGGAACGTGGTTCCCCTAGGTTGGGTTGTTGTTGTTAATATTTGTAAAAATTGTTATTCATGTATAATACAGAGCTGAGAATGTGTAATATATGAGGTGTTATGGTTGGCTAGTCTTGCTCATTTGTTGTCAAGGGTAATGTATCGTTTCCGCTAGCGTAAATTCGGATATTAAGGTTTTAAGGTCCGGCGACAGCCCTGGGATGTCGCATGTATTGACCGTCGTTGCGCAGATGCCAAAGCGTGCTTTGTGGAGGTTCGGGGCATGACAAGAATTGTCCCTTACGCTTCTCAGTAGCGGCATGGCGGAAGCACTTCCTATTCAGGAGATGAGCTGGTCTCAGTTGCACTCCATGGGTACTAGGTCACATAAAGATGAGTTTTTCACATTAATGAATCAGTTGATTGAGAAACTTGAAAGCTACTTTCGCGCTCTTATTCAATAGTACCGAAACTATAATCTCTAGGTCTGCCGCAACTGATGCCATGAAGTGTTCTGAAGCCACAAATCATGTTTCAACCATATATATACACTTGTATATATATATATATATATATATGCTGCTGATGGCACTTGTCCACTTCATGCATTGATGGGCCTAACACATCACCTATCATTCTTTGTACTAATCAGATGAGCACATGTGATATGGATGGTTAGAAGTATAGCTCGAAATGCGATGAAATGATTTCAGATAAAGATATGGAATTCTATCTTGTCATGCTTTTTAAGCTGTGAAATAGTACAGCAGCTTACAGGAAAACATTGGGAAGTAATTTCTACACCTGAAGTAACATATCCTGTCATTGCAGAGCACAGAATTACCGGATACCGAGGAACCAGAGCCGACACTTGAGTTGCTCATCAATAACGGGCGCAACAATCATGAAGCTACAGATGTGGTGCTCCAACGTGAAAACATTGCTAGGATGATAAAGAATTTGGCTTGCCTACAAGGGTGTGGAGGTGTCCCAAGCGTAGCTGACGCTCTCAAAAGTGATATGGTCAATGGAATTCCAGGTCATGAGGAGGACCTCCATCACCGACGCGCTCTAATCCTTAAACCGAGTCGGAGGCTCATAACAGAAGGTTCATCCACTTCCTCGGGAAATCTTGCAGTAGTAGCACCATTTTGCTGCTCCTGATTTTGGCCATTTTGTCGGTCGCCTTGGGATCATGGAGCAAGGACCAAGAACGGGTTGGTATGTGGGGGCTCTTACACTAGGTGCTGTCATTCTGATCGTGATGGTCCATTCATTTTGTGAATATCGGAATGAAAGTTCGCGTCAGCTGTCGAGAAACCAGCCTTGGGAAAATCTGAAACTGGAAGTTCATGTTTTAAGAGGGGGATGCCATCAAACTATTTGCATCTCCGATGTCCTCTTGGGAGACATTGTGCTATTAGAGAAGGCAGACCAAGTTCCCGCAGATGGTTTGCTCGTACCCACTGGATCCTTGGAAGTGAGTGACCAAGCTGATGCCATCATCAATAATCAGAATCCATTCTTGTTTTATGGTTCCAAAGTAATTGATGGTGCTGGAAAAATGCTGGTGACCTTGGTCGGTGCCGAGACAGAGTTGGGCATTTCGATGAGGAGAGCTCAAGCATCAAAAAGGGCACCAGTAGAGAAGCAACTCAACAAGCTGATCACAATGAAGCAAATAATTGCTGCTGCCATCTCGATAGTCACCATCGTGGTGTTGTTTTTGCGGTTCAATCTGAAGAAGGAACATGAAAAATCGGGCCTGCTGGACTTCTCAGGGAAGCCACATTCTCTGAAGGAATTAATTGAAGCTTTAAAGAGAGTCGCTCTGAAACCAAGCGGGATGTTAAATATGCTGACTTCATTCACTTTGCTACTAGTTGGGATAGCTGAAGGACTACCATTAGCAATCACCATTGCCATCATTTTCTGGAACAAGAGGATGCTAGGTGACAAGACCTTTGCTCAAGAACCATCCATTACGGTCACCATGGCATCAGTTACAGTTATCTGCACTGACAAAACAGGGGGATTACCATTGACGCCACAAGAAGTGGAAAGGTGCTTTACTGGTAAAGAAGTTATCAGTGAAGATTCCAAGGTACCGAGTCATGTTCGGGAAGCACTTTGTGATGGAATTGGCGTATCGTCTTTACTAGCAGAGAACACCCAAACCTCAATGGATACAAGAGAGGCGATGAATAAATGTAAAGAAGCCGGAATCAAAGTACTATTGGTATCGAGTGAGAACGTTCCGATGCTTCAGAGCATTGCTACAGAGATTGAAGTGACACCGCCTGATGCAGATGCGCGGATCATCACGGGCGAAGGATTTCAGAATAGCTCTGACGAAGATAGGATGGACATGGCAGCCAGAATCTCTGTGATGGGGAACTCCCTCCCATCCGATCTGCTTCGTCTGGTGAATCGCTTGAAAGATCAAGGACACACAGTTGCAGTTGTGGGAAACAGAACAGTGGACATTCCCATGCTAAAAGCTGCTGATGTGGGACTCACATTTGCTACTTGGAGCACTGAGATTGCCAGAAAGGCTGCCGACATCGTCATCATG
The DNA here is from genome assembly GCA_019149425.1 of Psidium friedrichsthalianum. Classification (NCBI taxonomy): domain Eukaryota; kingdom Viridiplantae; phylum Streptophyta; class Magnoliopsida; order Myrtales; family Myrtaceae; genus Psidium; species Psidium friedrichsthalianum. The sequence continues at coordinate 5,954 of JAGVVM010021125.1, read as the reverse complement.
GAAGGCAATTTCACATCCATCTTGGCCATAATTGAGTGTGGAAGATGCATATGCAGAAATATGCGGAAGTACATTCAATTTCAGCTGACTATGACCTTAGCCGGGTTGTTGCTACCCTTAATCACAGATGCCTCTGATGGAAGTTCGCCTATAACGATGATTCAGTTGCACTGGGTGATCTCAGTTTTGACTCTTCTGGGTGGCCTGGCTCTTTTGACCGAGCCACCTGGTGACATGCTCATGAAGAAATTCACACCAGGAGCAGATAAAGAACTCATTACCAAGGCCATGTGGGTGAATATTTTCATACAAGCAGCTTACCAGGCATCTGTTTTGGCAACCATACAGTCTAAAGGGCCTACGATCCTCAGGCTTCACAAAAAGGTGATTGAAACCGTGATATTCAACAGCTTTTTTCTATGCCAGGTATTCAACATGTTCAATGCCCGAGAGCCCGAGAAGAAGAACATCTTTGGAGGGGTCCATCACGGTAAATGGTTTTGGGCGGGTGTAGTTGGCGCTTCCTTGTTGCAGGTCGGATATCTTGAGACAGCACATGCCATTGCTGGAGGTCCAAGATTGACATATGCAGAATGGGGAAGGTGTCTGCTCGTTGGGATGATCTCATGGTGCATTGACTTAGCTGGAAAGTGCATACTCCTCATGATTAAGAAGTGGGTGACAAAACCACCAGGTTCAGTTGTTGGAGATAACCGAAACGTATCCTCATCTGTCCCAGAACCCGCTTGCAATCTCGAGCTTCCACAACTGACGGAAAAACTGGATGAGGTGGATTAGGAAGAGATGCATGATAGAAGCGAGTCAGACAGAATGACTCAGTTCATCAACCTTAGCTTTGCAACTTTTACTACCTAGCTGTCCAGAATTGCTCATTCAGATGGCATTGTACTTGTACATTATGTAGGGCGCCACAACGAACGCCATCTATGTCTCCTCATTATTTCTTCTTCTTTCAATTCTTCTCTTTTCGTCATGTTTTCTCGCATTAATCCATGTAACCGCCCCTCTTTCATTTGATACCATTTACATTTTCTGTAAACTGCCTCTTTATCAGCACTTCTTTCAGGGTCGTAACAGTGGGTTTCTGGGAATGTCTTACAAAGTATCCAAACGTAAAAGCTCATCAGAATGGAAAGTTGAGCAAGTAAAATAGCTGCAATCTTAAGAACCGGAATAACCCGAGATATGGAGATGATCATAAGTTATAATTCAGCAATCTTCCATCACAAACTATTGGGAAGAGACTAACCGAGACATGAGTTTGGTGCGCGAATTGATGCTTGCAAGCAGGTGAAGTGATTAAGATAAGAGGAGCACCTGCATCAGAGCTTTGCTGGAGAGTGAGACAGCAATTGGTTCGGAACTCCCTTGCTATTTCGTTCTCTGTCCGGCGAGTTCTTGACCGGCTCCTTTGCACACATCCTTGGTGCTAATGGCTCAAAGCATTATAGTCAGAACATTCATTAGGGAATGCTGTTTTACACGAGGCGCGAACAAATTCGCAGCTTGCCTCGCCACCTAATTGCCAACAACATCATCAAGGGTAATACCGAATTAACCTGGAAAAAAAAAGGCATCTATAATTCAACAAATGATGCTCAACATGGACCCTCAAAACCTTTTAGTTAATGAACAAGGCTAATTTATCCAATCAACAGTTAACGAATAATGGTTTGGACAGCATAAGACCATCAACCATTGACTTTCAGTTACCTTCAGTTGGGTCCTCACATTCCTCTTCCTTCTCCGCCTCCTTCTTCCTATCTTTGATTCGCGCAACCATTCTTCTTGATCTGAAGTGAGCATTAACTCTCAAACGCTGCGTGCAGAATCAAATGCAGATCTTGAACAAAACCCGGTAGAAGGAACGGTTTGCCAAACCCACAGCAAACGAACTTCGACGCAAGGCAATCGGAGTCCTTTGTTCCAAGCTTATCTTCGACCGGACCCAATCACTAACTGAGCTTATCATTATACAGCAGAAATCTCAAGAAAACAGAAGTGCTGGCATGGATTGGATGCTAGCACCTGCAAGCGAGCTCAGTTGAAGGACCAGTCCATCCATGAAGCTGGTCAGAGTCAACGGTCTCTCCATTTGTGGTGGAGTTCGACTGTTATCGGACACACACCTGTCGTTTCGGTGTTTAGATGACGAGTGATCTCGCTGTGTGAAAAACGGAATGTCCCACATCAGCAGCTTTTAGCACTGCGTTAATTTTCGATCGAACGGCCACGAGGAGTGCAATGTTTGGTAGTGGAGGGGCGATCACGTTAGCAGTTGTTGTCCACGTTAATCCCCATGCAGAACCTTAAACAACGAAATTCAAATGTAGCTTTTCGTGGGTCCGATGTGAAGGTTTATGCCTTTTCTGGAACGCTTAGAAATTGAGTCCAAAAAATTATCCGGACCCAATAATTAGTGATTCTTCTGGACATGTGCCTGAATTTCTTTTGTTCGCATGATGGATATGTCTAGCTGGGGTGATTGGCTCTGGCATTGGCAGGCTCCGTCCTAAAATCGAGAACCAGACTAGACATTTTCGATCCGCTTCCCTAGTTAATTCCATTCCCAAGTGGACCGGTTTGGTTCAGGGTTTTGACAATTTTCTTTTGTTTACTTTTTAAAAGAAAAGGAAAAAACAAACATATCGGTTCAGTCGGTCCAAGTGGTTTGGTTCCGTACTTTAAATGCCCAAAATCGATTGGTTCTATCCGTTTTTCGGATCGATTCGATGCCCGTGCACATTCCTAATGTCCAGCTTGCCACCCATTGATGGAGAAAGGAAAAATCTGATAGACCATGTTGGGGACATGATTAGCTATGACCGTGGTTGTGATTCGATGTGGTGCGTCTTCGTCAATTTTCGTGATTAGAATTTGAGTCAATCATGTGCAGCTCGTAGTCAGTCTAGATCCGCATGTTCTTGTAGAGATCGGTCACTTATATACATTGTTGTTTAATTACAACATGTAAAATTTTATGAGAACACTGTGAACTATTTTAGAAGGTTAAAGCTAGACTTTGATGTTAGTCTAAAAGGCTAATCATGGGCCTCGAAACTTGAAATTAGGACATTTTACTCTGTTACAATGTGATTTTTTTTTTTGAAATCACGGTAAATTATCCTAAAAGTTTATGTTGGTTCTAAGTTTGTTTCCTTTCGTTCTATCACATTTTGTTACTCCTTAAGGCATAGCCTGCACCCGCTTGCCAATATGTTAAGAGACTTAACTAAAGTTGGCAAAAGTTGTTAAGACTCATGATCCAAAATAAGGGGAAATCAAATAAGGGAAAAAAGGGAAGCTGATTTTAAAGAGATATCGTAGTTCGCCCTTATTTTAAATGAAGCACTTGACTAGCATGACGCTTTTTGAGCGACTAGGAGAAAAGTAGTATGATGTGAGCCACAAATTCTTCACGGCCCAAAACAAACCGTAATCATAACAGTCACAATTGTTACGTAATCATTTCCCTTAGATAAAAACATAAAATAGATGATGTAGTCTCAAATAAGGAAATAAAGTAGACTTGGTGTCTAAAAAAGAACATGCCCAGAGTGGAGCTTGTCTCGAATAACAGGATTGGAGCGAACAATTTAGTCTCGAACCAGAATTTAAAGTGAAGTCACTTTCTCAAAAATGGATATAAAGTGGATCTTTGTTTCGAATAACGGCACGGAGTTGCCAACTCACTTTCAAATAAAGAGTTGAGCTCACTCGCTAGCCAAATCTTTGTTGACCGGTTGGTTTGGATGTGTGACTCATGTGTGCTTATTTTGAGCAAGGGAGCCAACGATGATCAACACTATTGAAAAGGAGAAGCTGCGTCAGAGATTTTAGGGGGAAAATTGCCCATGGAAGAACCCTAACCTCAATTTGGGTCAAAGTGACCGTGAGGATATACAGGTCAGCCGCATGTGCAAGACGGCGACGAAGATTCGGCGAGATGGTGTGTTTATGCTCTTGTTTGAGGAAAGATCTATTTTAGGCCCTTATTTAAGACTAAATTGATTACTAAAGTCTCTTATTTGAGACAATGATCAATTTGGACCATTTTTCGGGAAAAACAAAACGACCCCAGTTTGGATCTTTTTCTAGACGAAGTTGGCCATCTTATGCCCCCGTTCGGAAAAGATTGTGAAATCTTAAAAAAGACCATTCATCTAATAACTTAAGATCGAGGTTTCACAATAATCTAATTAAAGTAGATCGGTAGCAGATTCTACAATAACTTCAACAATCGAATCGATTGAAGTGAAAATCATCCATCCAAACCTACAATGGAGCCTGACTACGCCATTCACGAAGAGAGGATGATGGGGGGTTGAAGAAGCAAAAGCATCCAATGCACGGCAAATCACAATCCTCCTTACACGCATGGCTTCTTCAGCCGGGGGCATGCCACTCCAGTCCAACAGCTTCAGGACAAGACAGAATGTGACCTACTGTGAATGTTGGTATGTACGCTCTCCATTGTCGCATTGCGTTAGCTCCTTCTTCGTCAAATCGGCGCGTGATCAAAATCCAAAGAATCAATGTCAATTCTCACTTCCAACTCTTCGTCCCTCCTCCCCTCCCCCACTTCAAGGCCGCCCCCATCTCCAACCATTATTTCTCCTCCTTTTCTCCTAGGAGATCATTCTGCCGTGGACCAGGAGCTGAGGCAATTATTCATCGCTGTCGTAGCAGCCAAGGATCGACCGTTGCGATCGAGCGCTCGATTCGGATCGATGCGGCAAATCTTGAAGGGCCTCCCCTCCCATCCAACGTTCCGTGGGGACCCTTATGGGCGTCTCGTGCTACGTATGGACGGGGTCGACTTGTGTGCATTTCGTGGATTGATCGATCGGAGGCGAATGCTTTGACTACCCATAAAAAGAACAAGTACCAACCAACAACTTATTGATTCGATGATTCGGGATTGCTGCAAATCTCTTGCCTTAGGCACGTCTTTCAATTGGTAGTAATCCTTAAAGGACACTCCCCTCGACCCTGTCGATCGATGGAGACTCATGGCTCGATCACATGGACGAGCGATCCGAGCTTAGTTCGTAGAGATTAAGCCGGTCGATATTTAACCGCCCATAGACCACGAAGCAAAGGCCAAACAAAGCTTCAGAAAACGAATGAAGGCTTCAGTCCTCATCATCTCACTCACCTCCATCATCTCCAAAGCTTTTAGAAAGTTGGACTCTTTCCTGGGACAGGTTATCCCCGACCATATTCCACAGCCACACACCTCCATGGCTAATTTCAAAACTCTCTTTTGACCTCTCTAGGGAGCACTTTCGCTTCTTGCAATGCTCCTGCCTCTACTTTCGTGTACACTCCTATGAAAGTAACTCCTTAATTGTACCACTCAGCCTCTCCTCTTGACCTTTCCCTCTTTCCAGCTTATTCTCACTAGTCCTGCCTTTTTTTTTCTTTTCTCCCCTATTCTTTCGGTCGTACAAATAAAGTTGACTTATATTTGCATGTGAGGGTGGGTCTTAGCAGCCTACTATGCTTAGCTTAGTAACAATGGACACAATGAGCTGGTGCCACACATCATCCTATAACACTTTCCATGCTAAAAGGCTTTGGTTGAGGCTGCTAGAGGTCAAGATCATAAAGCAAAACTGGGAGAGAGGTGCAGTGACCATGTCTTGAGCGCATTCCTCCATTGCCTTGTTGCAAGAGAGATTCAGCAGCTGCAGAGAGTAGGAGATGAGCAGAGGAGAGGGAGTTCTGCGCAACTGGCCATACAGCCGCGATGAGGCGCCCGACTAGTGGACCCCGGGTTATCATCAGTATGCGAATCCGCCGCTCGTCCACGGCGAGTCCGTGAGGCTTCCTCACATTCGCCTCCCGGCGACCTCCCTTTCTCCCCTTGTCCGAGCACTGGCGGATCATTACTCCGATTATCGGCGCTCGGAGATCCTCTCCTAGCAGAA